>JAASGT010000576.1:0-21128 GCA_023334315.1 Globisporangium alternatum
GAGACCCATGTTGATGACACCGTCGTGCAGACACAGCACGATCCCTTTCTTGCGCGAGACTGAGGAGTCAAAGACCACTCGAGTCGTCGGAGTCCCCGATGACGAACTCTCGCTGGCTGTCGGCGGCATATCCGCTTGCACATTGAGGGCAAAGTTAGTGCGCATAAAGCGCTGTGACGCCAACGCGTCGTCGCTTGACGGCGTGCTTGATGCAGAACTGACGAATGCCCCCCTGCGAAGCATCGCGAGCACTGAGACCATGAGCACCCCGAACAGCACGTACTGGAGGACAGCGTGGGTCGCGTGTCGTCGCCTCAAGCCGCTGTTGTCATGCTGACGCCGTTGGAAGAAGAGCGCTCTGCAAGTAGCCGTCATGAGATTGTCGTCGTCACGGATAGTGTCCCTACTGCTACTGCTGTTGCCTGCCAAATGCGAGACGTTCTTGCACACAGCGCATCTCGGGGATAGCGCGTGGTCATTAGTGAGCTCGCCAAAGCTCTGGGGGTGACCAAGACCGAGGCGTGGGCTGGCGACAGAATCAATCGGCATTGTCTGGAGTCTGGGGAGTCAGGTCGAGTGCTCTGGGGGAAGCTGGCAGAATCGCGAATGGGTTCACGCCCTCTCACCTGAACCCACGCATCATTCGCATCGCTCTGATGTGGTCGATAGATGACTACGTTAGACATGGCTACAGCGACGTGATCATCGCTGTGACACTTTGATGGGGACAGGCAATTTTGATTAGCTGCTGCTACATCAAAATTTCAGGCACATATGCGCCCTTTATGAGCCGTTGTCAAGAAGGAAGTGTAAAAAAATGTTTTCCACAAATCGATTTTTGTAGCTGCAGCCGTATGCACGCCTTGCACCCCAAATCGCGAGCCAAAACAAACGTGAACGATCTGTTTGAAAAGCAAATCGGCTCATGTCAGTGGATCCCAAACGAGCATACTGAAGTGCAATCTAAAGCTTAGCAAAACGATCACTCCTCGAATATTTTTAATGTACAATTCATTTTGTGCCAAAGTATTTCTGGTCTGTACCACAAATATTTGTATCAGCTGTTGTTGCGGGAAAGCTTGGAGGTTTTTGATGGATCGAAAAGTTTGCACAACCAGACAGCTTAAATATCGGAGCGCACATTCGTACCTTAATTTAGAGCTCCAGAACGAACGTGAGACACAAATGCACACCGAGATACAAATGCAAACCTGTTCTGTTCTATTCGTGTGAGGCGAATGCAAACTACAACGGCCGTTGGTGTCCTTATCATCGCATTTAGCTGTTGTGCACAAAGCGTCATGTCACAAGGAGTTGTAGCTGTGTCTGATCCAGTTTCGGAGGACCTTTTAGTACTCCAACAGCTTTTTGAACAAGATACGGGACTGTCCACATTGACCACCACAGCAACTTTGACGCTGTGTACGGATGCTCGAGACTAAGATCATAAGATCATCACATTTCCAAAATCGGCGACTTAATTAAGTGCATCATGCAACATTGCTGCAAGAGACCTCGTTCGACGACATCATTATCGATGCTCCCGCGACGGATCTTCCTGTTGTGCTGATTATAATTATTGGAGTGGCTGTTTGTCGATTGGTGATCAGGCCGCCTTAATCACGGGATTTCACACCGAAATCCCATAAAATCCCGATGCTAGTACCATTTATAGGCGCCGTTGACGATCCAGAAATTGTCTGTGCTTCTTGCAAATAGGTCAAATTCGCTCTGTCTTGGTTTTTGTATATCTCATGTGCGTCCATTTTCAAATTCGTTTTTTCGTAAAAGGTTTAAAAACGGGATGCTGGCAATATCCCGTGTTGAAGGCGGCATTGTTGATGATAACCGTATCCAGTGCTCATAGCTCGCTCGGCTCAGATCCAGTCAGGAGAGTAGCTTTTGGCAATCGTGACCCTGCAAACAGTAGCTGTGTGGCGACAAGATTAGTAATGTCCGTGTGCGGCACTGTTGTTCCTTGTAAATCATCCCATTTCAATATTGCTACTAATACAAAGGAACATCTTGCTTGATTCTTCTTTCCGATTCTGCATACATATGTATCATAGGGGCTCAAGGAGACATATGAAAGGCAAATGTGAAATAGGAGGATTTGTAAATACAGCGAAGCACACGCTTTCGACAGGGATACAAAATGAATACTGACTGATGCGCGCTTTCTCATTCGAAGAAACAAGGGAACGAAAGGTTTGGTATTACCAGTATGGTCTTCCTGTTCCTACGCCGACTTGCTGAGATCCACATATAGGCGCGATGTGTTTCCATTCATAGTCCAGTGGCGGTGGTGGTGGAATTGCTTCACGCTGTATTTTGCCTCTTTGCCCTTGACCTCTTGTGAAATTGTGGACAGTCAAAGGACTCGAAATACTATTGGCTGAGCAAGTCACACGCGTGGGACAGTGGGGCAGAGACAAGTCTACCAGCTGGTTGACCTCGTCAAACATGACGAAATGCACTGCTGCTACATACCACATTCATGCAATATATGTTTGCTTGCCCAAAGCCTACACTAAACTGTTCGTTTATGTACCTAAATGCATAAATCATATTATTTTGATGATTTGTGTTCGGTCACTCCAGTCAGAGAGGAAACTACACACCCAAAACAACCACAGCGCATGCATTTTCGGCCACGCCACCGTGATCGGATCCAAAGCAATCCTTTCGTTCATTCCGCTCCTCCTATCATCCGAGTTTCAACGATGTGTTGGCACAGTCGCAGGCCATTAGACTGCAAGACACTCACTCACTCGCGCTTTTTGCCAGCTTCCAGGTTCTCTCTCTCTCATTCACTCAGTTCAGGCTCACAATGGCGATCGACACACATGGCGCCGCTGGCTCGACGACTACTACCACAACAAGTCCCAGGACGCCCCGCCACACTCCTGGCCGACCACGCAGCTTCGATGAGCTGCTCGCCGAGCATTCGCGTCAGTCTATAGGCGGCGCCGCGGTCCTCAAGAAGCACAACAGCAATAGCGATAGCGACGCGCTGAGCGGAGACAGCGACGACAGCGATCACGAAGCCGCTTCCGGTGCGCTCTTCACTTCACGAAGACGGCAGCGGCGGCAGGGCAGCAATGGCAGAGGCCTCAAGCGCCGAACAGCGACCCACGATGTCCTCCAGTACGTGCTGCTGAGCGTGCTCATGGCCTCGGCGCTCGTGATGTTGCGCATGGGCGCGTTCGTGAGCTCCGCGGCAAACGCCACGACAAGTGACAACGCCATCGCATCGCAGCGCTTTGTGCGCACCGGCACTGGCATGAACCTGCAAGCGAACGCATCTACAGCAGTAGCTCCAGCTCCACCGAGTACAGCCGTAGTGCCAGCTGCCACCACTTCAGCAGCAGCTCCAGCTCCACCGAGTACAGCCGTAGTGCCAGTTGCCGCCACTTCAGCTCCGACGCCAACGCAGGAGCCGACAGCAGCGCCATCTTCTATAGCGCCGGTCGCTGCTACTAGCGAAAATGAGACAGTGAGCGCAGCCCCAGTCGTATCGCCAGAGCCTATATCAACCACAGCAGCAACAGCAGCCGAGACGCCAGCACCAACAGCCTGGAAGGTTCCGGTCTTTGACTCCTCGGTCTCGCACAAGAAAGGGATCGTGCTGTGTCTGCACGACGGTGTCATCAACATGGGTCTCTCGCTCATCAAGGAGCTGCGGTGTCTGGGCAACACGGAGCTCGTGCAGGTCTACCATTGTTTATCAGATGAACTCTCGGCAGAATCGAAGGCACTTCTGCTACGCAACGACGACCGCGTGGAGATCATCGATGTGTGCACGGACCTAGTCGAGCGCAACAAGATCTCGATTGCATTAGCGATGAAGTTCAAGAACTGGTGGATCAAGCCGCTGGCGATGCACCACACGACGCTGGAGGAGCCGATCCTCATGGACGCTGACGCCGTGTTGCTGAGAGACCCGGCAGTTCTACGTACTACACCAGGGTACACGCGCTCGGGTACGACGTTCTTCTACGATCGCGTCATGGGTTGTGGCTTGTACTTCAACAAGAAGGTCGCGGGCGTACAGCTGCTCAAGACCTTGGTGCAGAATTTCAACTACACGGCCTTTGGACTCGAAGGACCCGCGCCGTCGCAGCACTTGCTCAATACGTACGCGTACGCCGAGAAGACGTGCCACGAGCAGGACTCGTCCATGGTGGCGCTCAACAAACCGCGCACGACGAAGGCGCTCGATGTACTCTGGTACCTCATAACCACGGAACGCTTCACGCGCGAGTTCTCCTGGGGCGACAAGGAGTCTTTCTGGCTCGCGTTCGAGCTCGCGCACGCCGACTACTTCTTCTCGCCGTGGGGCGCGGCCGTGGTCTCATCGACACAGAGCAAAGACATGGAGTTTCATTCCAACACGCTCTGCGGGAGCCTCGCGCAGTACCTACCAGAGAACAGCACAACCCCCGACGTGCTCTACGTAAACGGCAAGGCGATGCTCGAGCCCTTCCCCGACGGTGTTGCAGCACTCCAGCGAGCGGGCATTAACAACTTGTACAACACGAACCCGACGCACGTCGTGCCCCGTCAGCCTCGCACGGAGAACAAGCACTCGGCCGGGACGTTCTACGGTGAGTGCATGGTCGGCCTCGGCTCCACGCCGCTGCCGGGCACCTTTGCGGCCCAGCTGCTGCGGAGACGCATGTTCTTCCTCGCAGCGAACACGGGCGTCGAGCGCGCGCTGCACCAGTGCAACCCATTTTGACGGAGAGCTTGATCTCTTTCCTGAATGTATCATAGAAATTTTAAGGTGGCGACACGACCCGACCACGAATTAATCGTAACTCTTAGCAAATCTAAGTGCTTTCGTACGAACAGAACAATTTGCGTCAAGCGTACTTGCGCCAAAATCATGAAAGCGAGCGTTAAAATAGATCAACAAGCAAACGAGTGACAACCACTCATTTCGTAACTACCGTACCAGTGGTGGAGGTGTGCGACTTGTGAAATGGGTACAGAAACTGACAATTATGACCATCATTCAGCAAAATGAACCCATGGAAGATTTGCCTGACAGTCCGAGAGAAACCATCCGTAGCATCGGCGTGACGAGCTCAACCACTGTCCTTAATCTCGACTCGCCACACAAGGGCTTGAACCCATGCCTATGACAGTCAAGATCTCGACCGAATGGAGCAATATTGACTACATGTAGCGCCAGGATCAAAGCGAACCTTAGGTTCACTTGACAGGCTAGAGAATTCATCCAGGTTATACTGCTTATCACTTCTGTGCTGGCATGCTAAGAGAGAGGACAGTCATTCGCGACTGCTACGAGTTTAGTTTAGCCTCGAGCGCCATGAACACGAGCCGACGCTGCAGCAGTCGTTTTTGAAAGTGCGTGGGCAGCGGCGTGAAACCGAAGCCCACGAGGCACTCCTGCGGGAACTTCCGGTACTGGCTGGCACTGAGCACGTCGTTCGCGTGGCGCGGCTGCCTCGGGATCACGTGGCTCGGGTCGGCGTTGTACCAGTTGTTGAGGCTACCGTGCTGCAGCTCCTCCGTGCTCAGCGGCAGGGGATTCAACAGCGCCTTGCCATTCACGTACAAGAGCTCAGGTGGCGCTGTGGTGTCACTATCAGAGCTACCGTCTTCCATAGAGACAAAGTGCGCGATGCTGTCGCAGAGCGTGTCCGGGTGGTACTTCATGTCTTCGTCCAACGAAGACACGACGACGCTCACGTCCCAGGGCGAGAAGAAGTACTCGATGTGCGCAAACTCGAATGCGAGCCAGAAACTCTCCTTGTCGCCCCAGGAAAGCTCGAACTCGAAACACTTCTTCGTGCCGAGGAACTAGAACACGTCTAGCGCTTTGCCCGCGCGCCGCTTGTTCACGAGCACCATAAACGAGTCCTGCTCGCGGCACATCTTCTCCGCAAACGCGAGCGACTAGACCAGATGCGAGGTCGGCTTCACGTCGGAGCTCAAGTGGAACGTCGCGTAGTCGGACGTCTCGATCCAGTGTCTGAGGTACCGCGAGCCGTCACGCGCTGCATAGCTGTTGGAGTAGGCTGCTTCTTCCTTGACACGGTCGAAGAAAAGCGTCATGCCCGTGCGCTTGTACCCCGGCATCTCGCGCACACTCTCTGGGTCCTGCATCGGGATTACGTCTGCGTCCAGCAGCACGACCTCCTTGATGCCCGTGTGCACGAGCGCGAGCGACTTAGCCCACCAGTTGCGGAACTGCGTCGCGACGGCTGAAGTGAGGACCCGTCTCTCGATGTAGTAAGAGCAGACGTCGGCGATCTCGACGCGCGGGTCGTTGACTGTGAGCAGCTCGCGGGATTCAGCCGAGAGCTCGTCGGGGAGGCAGTGGTAGACCTACACGAGTTTTTGGTTACCCATACAGCGCAGGTCGCGGATGAGCGAGAGGCCCATGGACACGATGTCATCGTGGAGACTGATGATCACGCCCTTGGTGCGCGACACGGACGCGTCGAAAGTGTCGCTTCGGGTGCGGAGAGTACCAGTGACGACTGGAGGCGTGGCTTTGCTGGTCTTTGGGAGGTCTCGAGCATCGGCGAGTGGCTCTGACTTACTTGACGCCGGCAATTCGAGATCGTCGTACGGAGCGTCGCGGTCCAGTTTTTGCACAACCGACTCGGCAGCATTGTTGACGGCGATCTGTAGTGCGAGTGCCGCTTGCTCGGCGCTGTGACTGGTCGAAGCTGGTGCTCGTTCTCGCTCTCGTCGGTGCTCCGTGTGACTGGACTCCTTGTCCTGATCTTGTTTCAAATACGAGTCGTAGCCTCCTATGGCAAACAGCTTCTGGTCGACTGGAGGGGACCGGAGCACTTCGCCATCGTTCGTCGAGCGGAGGAGTAAAGTTGACGCGTAGGCGACTTCGGCCACACAAAAGAGCGCAATGCACGCGACAACTGTGAACCTGTGTGCCTGCTGGGGAAATCGGCGAGCCATTGGCAGTGAATCTGAAGCAGGAACCCACTGGGTTCCTGACTCGGAAGGTACCATCTCGGCGGCGGCAGTGCCCTATGGCGCGTTTGCGTCCGATGGGAGCCTGAGTGAGGGTCGGAATTTGATGGATTACGCTGGTCTTGGAATGAGCTCGAGAGTGAGCCGAGCAGATCAAGAGAAGGACAGAGAGAAGGAGGGCTCGGCGCTGTTCCATTGAGCTACGAATCCACCGAACAGGGCGTTTCTGAGTAACTCTGGGCGAGCGTATCCGATCCCGATAGACCTGGAGATAGCCGCATTGGCTCACATTCTCACACGTTACACTCGCTCACTATTGACGGACTGAGGCTGCATGTGCCACATAAAGCCGAGCCATTTTTCCCAAACTCCGCTGCGCTGTGCTGACATGTAGAGCGAAGGGCCGCAGTATCGAATGCAAGCCCCGACACGATGTGAGGTTTTAAAGCAGAGAGAGGCTCACGCTCATGGTCAACTTGTTGGCGACGCGCAAGCATGAATAATAACGCCGGGCATGCGAATTCTCTAAGCATTCTAGTCTCTCAATCGTTCAGTCCCCTGGCAACGGACACCTCGCCCCTCTCTTCAGTTTTCGTCCGTGTACGAGCGCGTCCAGTCCTTTGTAGCTTTGATTATCAGCGACGCGCGATGCATCATTCCCTCCCCAAACAAATCGCAGAAGAAGAAACGAAGATCCTACACGCGTCCTTTCGCGTCCCCCGTGACCGACCCATTGAGCCTTTTGCGTTCGCCACATTCAAGCGCCATCGACACACGAAGCTCAGACAGATCGAGAGAGAGACGTACGTACGCAGAGAGAGAGGCACGAGGCGATAGGCATGCAGATTGAGTTGCACGTGACCAGCGACGGCGCGAGCGCCACTGGCGCGCCATGGTGGCGCCGCAATCGCGTGTTTCGTACGACCGTGAGCATCGCGCTGCTCGTGCTCGGGTACTCGCTCGTGAGCTTCGCGCTGCTCAACTACCGCCTCTCGACGGACCCACGCCTGCAGAAGCTCCCGTCCGTCGGTGTTGCCGTGGTCACTACCCCTGACCACGCGAGCGACCTCGTGCATCTCGCGGTGCGCGCTGTGCCAGAGGAAGAAGATGTGGACCAGAGAGTGCGCTTCGGATTTGAGCGCGTGCTGGAGCCTGCGTCCTCGACTGAAGTCAGCAGCAGCACGGAGGAGAAACGCAGCACACCGCCACTGCCTGTCTCGTACCAAAAGGGCATCGTCATGTGTCTCCACAACGGCATCATCGCCATGGGCGTGTCACTCATCAAGGAGCTGCGGTGCTTGGGCAACACGGAGCCCGTGCAGGTGTACCACTGCTTCCCCGACGAGCTCTCGAATCACTCACGGTCACTGCTTAGCATGATGAGCACGCCTGAGAGCCCGATTCAGTTGATCGACGTGTGCACCGAGATGGTCGAGAAGGAGATCCTGACGCTCAAGATCGCGAAAACCTTTGCGAGCTACTGGATCAAACCGCTGGCGCTGCACCACACCAACATCACTGAAGTGCTGCTCCTGGATGCCGACGTGCTCGCGATGGAGGACCCAGCGGTGATCCGCACGCTCCCCGGGTACGTAAGCACGGGCACGACATTTTTCTACGACCGCGTCGTGAACAAGAAGCGCAACTTCAACAAGATCATCCGGCTGGGCCGCGGCAAGAAAAAGCAGAGGTACCGGTACTTGGACGTCTGGATCCAAAAGTTCCCCTATGCGCGCTTCAACCTGACTGGCCCCAAGCCCACTACGCATATGGAGAGCTCGCTCTCGTACAGAGGCCAGACGTGCCATGAGCAGGACTCGTCGATGCTTGCGGTCGATAAGTCGCGCTCGCCCAAAGCACTGGAGGTGCTCTGGTACATGATCACGGAGAAGCGTTTCCGCTTCAAGTTCTCCTGGGGTGACAAGGAGAGCTTTTGGCTCTCGTGGGAGTTCAGCCACACTGAGTACTCATTCTCGCCCTGGGGCGTGGCGGCGATCGAGTCGACCGCTCGCGAGGACATGGAAAAGCACAACGACACGCTCTGCGGCAACATGGCGCACTACGTGCCGGACGCGGACGCAGAGCCACGGCTCTTCTACGTAAACGGTCGCAGCCTGCTGGAGCCGTTCCCTGTCGGCAAGAAGAAAGCGCTGAGCAGCCAGAAGCACGGCAACCTCTTCAATTTTAGCCCGAGGTACGTCACTCCAAGGAGGACACGGCAGCCGTACAAGAACGTGCCAGACCGGCCCAAGATGCAGGAGTGCCTCGCGGGCTTTGGCGCCGAGAGGCTCCCGCAGGAGTTCTTCCGGCGCCTGCTGCGGCGTCGCACGCACATGTTTGCGCTCGAGACGGGCTTTCTCCCACCGCTGAGTCAGTGCGAGGACACGATGTTCCCACTACCGCCTGAGGGTCAGGACGATGGTGAAGAGGACGACGGTACCCAGGGCGATGACGGCGCTGCAGCCGACGAGGCGCGAGACGAAGAGGAGGAAGAGGAGGCGGAAGAAGACGAGGATGATGGGGAAGGGGGTCAAAAGAACCAAGGAACGAATGCGGAAGGAGAAGAGGGCGACGAGGAGGAGGAAGGAGACGGACCGGTTCAACCGCGGCGGCTCTCCTGACCTGATCCTAGACACTAGGCTCTCGCATTCGTCTTCATGATCGGCCATCGACTTTGACACTTGACTGACAGAGTGCACTCTTGAGCGTATGAACGACTACATTGTGACTATACAATACACTTGTTCCATTAGCTCTGTGGCTTCAGGCCCTTGTCAAGCAGGAGTATAGGTTCTGAGATGCGTGCAACCAACCTTCCGCTGTCTGGTTTGTTAGTGTGTTATTGACGTCAGAGAGACATATATAAAGTTGTAGATACTGGATGGCACTGTATTGCTTTTTGTTAAAAGTCTTCTTGCGACATCAAATACCTAGTAGCTACAGTCATCCTATTTCTTGTATGTGGCTTGTATATAGTTGATCATTATACTTCGAAACATGTGCGCACTCTACCAGACTGTAAGCCGTACATAGCGCTTTCAAAAAGACATTGAGCATGCTTTCACTATACTAACGTAGACAGGACTTAATTCGGTGAATTGCCATATAAGCATAGTAGAAACAAGCTCAATGTCTTTTTACGATTGTTAAGTACACAATATCCCTGCTTGTCACAACACTACCGTACTTAATGCACATTGTTTTCACACACGACCACCATCACCAGTTTGACACGCATTTCTCGAAGCCAAAGCCGAGACTCATGCTGCGCTCGGCCGTGACAAGAGCGGCGCGCGCGACCGCCTCCGCAGCCCATGGCGCCTCCCAGCAACAGCAATCAATCAAGACACAGATTACAAACCAACAGACGGATGCGGTGGCGACGCTCGTGCGCCATTTCTCTGCATCGCGTTTCGCGGTCGATGGCGCGATGAGCAAGAAGCAGCAGGACGGCTGCTACAGCCGCATCGCTGCGAAGCTCAGCAGGTCCAACCTCGCGGTCTCGATAGAGGTGATCGACCGCACAGTCGCGTTCCTGCAGCACGTGGGCCTGAGCAAGAGCCTCGCGCTCTCGGCCGTGGCCATGCACCCGATGGTAACTGTGGTAACACTCCTTCTAACTTGTCGTCGCCAGCGATACGAAAATTGATCGACACTGTCTCTCTCTCACTCGTTATGTTATAGATGACTGGATACTTGGAGACGACCATGGAAGAGAAGGTGCGTGACTTTGTCTCTCTCTCTGATCTTGAAGCAACGATTCGAGCCGCTCGCTCAGTACACTGACTCAGTGGCTCAAACGTGGCTCATCATGTGTGTGACTCACTCAGATGGACTGGCTCCGCGCGAACGGCATCGCGGGTCCGCTGCTCGTGCGTGCGATTGCGCGCCATCCAAACATCCTAGGCGTGCGCGAACAAGCGCTACTGGACGTCAAGGAGTGGTACATCTCGCAGGGTGTGCACCCAACCAAGATTCCGTTCCTGATCTCCGTGTTCCCGCACGCCGTGTCGACCAACATCCAGGAGAACCTCGAGCCGAAGAAGCAGTTTCTGGTCGAGCAGGGGCTGAGCCGCAAGCAGGTCGTAGGCGTGCTGCAGCGCTACCCGCAGTTCATGTCCATGAGCCTCGATCTGCTTGAGTCCAAGATCGTGTTCCTCAAGATGCGTGGACTCTCGTTCGAAGCGATCATCAAGCTCGTGTCGAACTCGCCCGAGACGCTCGGGCTCTCGACCGACTCGATGGACGAGAAGCTGCTCGCGCTCGACGAGCTCCTGGGCTCGCGCGAGGTGACCGCGGTGGTTTGGAGCTCCAACCCGCGCATCATGATGTGCAAGTCCGCGCAGCTCGCGCGCGCGTACAAGTTTTTGGCGTCGGTGGTCGGCATGTCCCACGAGAGGATCCTGAGGAACGTCGGGCTGCTCATGCGTAACGTGGACCGCATCACGCGGCCGCGGTTCGAGTATCTGGTCAAGCAGCAGCTGCTGGGCCGCGACGAACTCTCGGACAAGGTCACGTGGCTGCTGATGTCCGAGGCGGCGTTCATGGAGCGCTATTCGTCGTACGAGGGCGGCGTCGTCGCGGTTGCTGCCAAGAAGAAATCATCATCGAGTGCGAGTGCGAGTCTGGCGACTACGACCATCTAGACAAGCGATTAGTACTATGATCGGCCTGAGATTGCACCCGAATGCAATGTCTGCTTTACATGTATCTCCCGACAGTAATCTGGTGACAACGGTCCCTAGTGTTGATGTTTCATGAGCTTTGTTGCGAGGTCCTCGACAGCTTTTACGAGAG
Source organism: Globisporangium alternatum (assembly GCA_023334315.1). Classification (NCBI taxonomy): domain Eukaryota; phylum Oomycota; class Peronosporomycetes; order Pythiales; family Pythiaceae; genus Globisporangium; species Globisporangium alternatum. The sequence goes on from JAASGT010000576.1 coordinate 11,767, forward strand.
CTTGAAAGGATAATCACGACGCTGAGATTCGGTATTGGAGCTTCACGGCCAGTGCTGTGAGCCAGCACAGCGTGGTGTCGGAATCGGACTCGCATGAGACGTTCGCCAGTTCGAGCAAGTGCTTGCTGCTACATACACACGAATGCAAAAATCTCTTCCCTTATATTTAAAAAAACTGGTTCACGGCGGCCGCCACTTTGTATAAAAGAGCTATGGGAAAACGGAGGAGTGAATGAATGAACGATGACATGGAGAGAATCTAGAGCAGGAGAACCAAGGAAGCACGCGAAGCTTGCGCCAACGAGCGCTCGGCTGCTACTGTGCTGTCCATACAGCAGCATACAGGCATTCAGAATCAGCAGCTAGCAGAAATTCGCCCATCGGTTGTAGCTCCGTTGCTTCGAGCTTCGTCTCGCTCCAATCGGTTGTTAAGGCCGTTCGAGCGACGCGAAGACACGCAAAATCACTCGGTCCCTGCCCTCTTCTCTATCACCATCCACACAACACACGGAGACGCTCGCTTGCCCCATAAACGCACACACTTGGCTGCAGCTCCACACTCGTTTGCTTCGCTTGCAAACGCGCTCTCCCTCGGACGCTTGCTTGCTTGCCACCTTCTCTCCTCCTTCTTGTTCTTGTTTGTTTCTTGGTTGTTTGTTCTGGTTGTTGTTGTTTGCTTGTTTGCTGGCAGTGCTCGTTTGTTTGTGCACCTGCTGTTGCTCCTGCGCTTCTTGCTCTGCGCACTATTCGCTTGCGATCGCGGGACGGCAGTTGTTTTGCCAGAGACGACGACGCGCGTAACTGCCGGAGCCCTTAGTCGCGGCCCACGGACCCGTGAACGACGTCGCGTAGGACCAGCCGTGCTCGTCGCCCTTTCGTGTCGAGTAAGCCCAGCCCTGGCCCTCGAGCCCGTCGGGCACCTCGGGCGCCACGTCCTCGAACGTGTTGGACGACACCTGCTGGTCGTACGTGGACCAGTGGCGGCGCTCGTGGTTATTGGCCGGGATCCACGCACCGCCCGCCCACGACTCGTTCTCCCAGATGTGCAACGTCTTCTGGCCGTCGTCCTCAATCTTGAGGCAGACCTCGATCTCGATCGTCGAGTCCGTGTGCTGGCGCTCGAACTCCCTCGGGACCTTGAGCGGGAACGTCTCGACCACGGGGTTGTTCGCATGCGCCGCGAAGCGCGAGATGGGCAGCGAGAGCGTGCCGATGAGGTCGTCCTGGTTCATCGTGTCGTGGTCCACCACGCGGATCTCGAGCTTCTGCGCGTCCACGTCCATGACCTCGAACTCGAAGCGCTCAGCGGGGCGCCACACCGGGTTGAGCTGATTCTTGAACGCCGAGCTGCGCACGCACTCGTCACCCACCTGGATGGTCACGTACGGATCACTGCTGCGCCCGTGGAAGCCGCTGTCCGCGGCTGGCAGGTCCGTCGCCTTGATCAGCGTCACGTGGAGCTCCGGCATCTCGTCTCGTACTCGCTCGTGGGTGTCCTTGGCTGTGTCTCGAAGTGCGAGAACTCAGGCGCGAAAAGATAAATTAGATTTTGGGGGAGCAGACAATCAAAACTTGCGCCAGTGGAAGGCACTAAAGTGAGTTTTTTTACTTGATTTTAAGATGTGGGTAAAAGTTGCTGACCTATGGTTTTAAGGACATGTTCTGTGTTTCGAGAGGCACTAAAGTGAACGGAGGGCACTACATCATGCGAGCGGTGGTTCTGGCTACTTTTCAGGAGCTTTGTTGCCAATACTGAACATTGCTGGTGAGATAGCTGTGTTCGTAGCGTTGAAGACTGGACAGTCGTGACACACAGGCATACACAGCAACAATGTCTGAATGGAGCGAGCGCCACTATCTTACTGGTTTCCAAAGTCTGTTTCGATGCAGTGTTGGACAAATGATTCAACTAAGTACGGTCACTTCCGTGGGGAACGTGCGTCAGTTGAACCCACTCGGAAAAAGAGAGGTTTTCCTTACAAACAGAATATTTTGCTCAAAATAAGCTTTGTATTTTCGAGGAAAAATCCATCCGACTTTCTGGAATTTGCTGGTTCATGTGGTCCACACCAAACGTCAAAACCTCAGAAGTGGTCATTGAAGTTGATTGTCCAAATACTGCAATTGCTAACAAGTCGTTCATGCCGCATGCAAACAAGTCGCCACCAACAAAATTGCAACAAACCACACATGCATTTACCATTTATTTCTACTCACATCACTATACTTACTTCTCTAGCCGCTCGACGTGGTGGCGCACGCTGCGGATCTCGAGCAGCACGGACTCGAAGCCCTCGTGCATGGCGCTCCAGCGCTGCTGCTCCAGGTCGCGGTGGCGAATGCACATCTTGAGCAGCTCGCCCCAGAACGTCGTATTGAGCGCCGCGGCGAGCACGACGAGCCACATGAACCACGACATGTACGCAAAGCCGAAGATGTCGTCCATCACGACCGGCACGTGCGTAATGAGCAGCGTGAGCGCGAGCGAGAGTCCCGCCGCTAGTTGCATGAACTTGTTCGTGAACATGCGCGTGAACATCGACTCAGTAAAGCTGCGGATCGTGTACGCGCGCAGCACCTCGGTGAACGCGAGGCTCACGAAGATCATCGTCTGCGCGCGCGCGAGGCCCTCAGACACGCACTCGTACTCACCAGTCTCGCAGTACACGCTCGACGACTCGTAGTTGGTGCCCGCGTTCGCAATAGCGTCGCCAAAGATGAACGAGCCGTCAGCGAATTGCGCTCGACAGTTGCCATACAGCTGCCAGCCGTCAGCCATGCCGTTCCAACGCTGGCACGTCACGTTCGTGTAGTCCGTGCCGTTGTTCCCGCCGCCGGTCGCGAGGATGTCGTTGAGCAGCAGCATACCAAAGTTCCAGTAGAGCCCCAGCAGGAACGTCGTCATGGCACCGATCGCAAGGATCAGCGCGTTCGAGCCCACAATGAACCACAGGCGGCCGTGGATCAGTGGCTGCTTCTTCGAGCGTGGTCGCTCCTCCATGATTCGCGGATCGCCCTTCTCTAGACTCAGCGCCACGGCAGGCATGCCGTCTGAGAACAGATTCAGCACCAGGATTTGTAGCGCTTCAAGCGGCATGGGCAGTCCCGCGGCGATGGACGCAACGATCAGCACGATCTCACCAATGTTCGTCGACAGCAAGAACATGACGAACTTCTGGATGTTGGCGTAGATCACACGGCCATTCTCCACCGCAGACACGATGCTCACGAAATTGTCGTCGGTCAGAATCATGTCCGAAGCGCCCTTGGCCACTTCCGTGCCCGAGATGCCCATGGCCACGCCAATGTCCGCTTCCTTCAGCGCTGGTGCGTCGTTCACGCCGTCGCCAGTCATAGCAGCAATGAGCCCCTGGCGCTGCAGCGACTTGACGATCTCGATCTTGTCCTCCGGCTTGGCGCGTGCGAACACCAGCGTGCGCGACGTAATCTCGTCAATGTCCGGGTCCGGCAGGTACACATCACCACGCGGTCTCAATTGCGAGCAGTCGGTCGCTTCTTCATCTGGGTCAGCGCCGACCTGCAGCAGATCAATCTTCTTGGCAATCGCCACGGCGGTCTTGAGGTAGTCGCCCGTGATCATGACCGTGCGCACCGAAGCCATGCGCGCACTGGCAATGGCCTCCCGCACACCGTCGCGCTCCGGGTCGATTGAGGCCACGAGCCCCAAAAGCACCAGCGGGTGGGAGAGCGACGCGAACTTCTCGTCCACATCGTCGCAGTCCTGAGCGTAGGGGAGCGCTGTCAGAGGTTGCACAGCCACCGCGAGCACACGCAGAGCCTGTGATGAGAGGTTGTCGACCGCGCCGATGATCTGCTGGCGCTGCTGGTCCGAGAGCGGCACCATGACGCCGTCCGTGCGGCAGTAGCGCGTGCAGTTGCCCAGAATGTAGTTCGGCGCGCCTTTCACGCACGCGACGTACTTGGCCTTGGGCTCGAGCTGCAGCGAGCCAAATTTGGCGTTCGGCGGCAGCGCGTTCACTGTGATCATCATCTTGCGCGTGGACGAGAAAGGCACTTCGACCATGCGCGGGTACTCGTCGGCGACGTAGTCTTCCCAGATACCGGCCTTCGCGGCAGCCACGATCAGCGGTGCCTCGGACGAATTTCCCAATGGCGTCCACGTCATCACACCGTCCACTTCGTTCTGCTTTAGGTGCGTGTTCGAACAGAGCACGCTCGCCAACAGCGTCGAGCGCACTTGGACGTTGCCATTGCCTGGCGCTGTCTGGTTCACGCCGTTCAAGAAGATACCGCCTTCGGGGTTGAACCCTTTACCCGTGATCGTGTATTCCTTGAAATCGCCCCAGATCTTCACCGCAGTCATTTTGCCCTCGGTGAGCGTGCCCGTCTTGTCGGTACAGATGACAGACGCGGCGCCGAGCGTCTCGACGGCCGCGAGCTTGCGCACGAGCACGTGCTTCTTCGCCATGGCGGCCGTGCCCGTGGATAAACAGATCGTCACAACCATGGGTAAGCCCTCCGGCACGGCGCTAACGGCCACCGAGACGGCAAACATGATCATCGTGAGCCACACGGGGCGCTCTGGGTGCTTCGGGTCCGTGTAGCTGCGGAGGATGCCCAGGACGAACACGATCACGGACACCGCGAGCGCGATGAGGCCCATGACTGAGCCCAGCTTGTGCAGCGAGCGCTGCAGTGGCGTCTGCTTAGGCTTGTAGCGCGCGATGCAGTCGGCCAGCGGGTTGCGGAAGAACCGCTTCTTTAGGCTTTTCTTGTGGCCTTCATCGTTAGCACCGGTAGCGGACGGGGACTTGACCTTGAGCAGCGTCGCGATCGAGCCCACGCGCGTGTTCATGCCGGTCTCCACGACAACGCCGCGCGCATTGCCCGCCGTGATCGTCGTGGACGAAAACACCATGTTGTCCGACGTGAGCTTCTTGCTGCCGGCCGTGGACGCCATGGGCGCGTTGAACTTCTTGGAGACGTCCTCGGACTCGCCCGTGAGCAACATCTCGTTCACCTTGAGGTCGACGCTGTGGATGAGACGGATGTCGGCGGGGACGACGTCGCCCGTGACGAGCAGCACGATATCCCCCGGGACGATCATCTTGCTGTCGATGATCTGCTGCACGCCGTCGCGGATGACGGCTGACTGCGGGCTCGAGAGGTTTGCGAGCGCCTCAAGCGCATTGCCTGCGCTGTACTCCTGGGCCGTCGCGATGACGGCGTTGAGCATCACGATGAACATGATGGCGATGCCCTCAACCCACTCCTGGAACGCGAGCGAAGCGACTGCGGCGAAGAGCAGCATGCCGATGATCAGGTTGTAGAACTGCAGCAGGAAGATAATGTAGAGTGGAGTGCGTGGGTCTTCATCGAGCTTGTTCAGGCCGTGCTTTTGCACCTTGGCTTCAATTTGTAGTGACGAAAGTCCCTTGTAGAGGTCTGTGTCGAGCGTCTTGGCGATCGTCTCGAGCGTGTTGGCCTGCCAGAGCTTCGGGTCGTTCGACTCGAGTTCGGCGAACGAGGCCTTGGCCTCGCGCGGGTTGTCTGCGAGCCGCCGCTCGGCGTCGCTGAGGAAGCGCGTGCGGTGGTCTTGCTCCTCGTTCGACGAGGTCTCACCGGTACTTTCACGGTGAAGCAGCAGGTTATCACCGCTGGCCGAGGCACGTGGCGTGCTGGCGGTGAGGCGCGTCATATCCATGTAGTCGGCCGACGCCCGCGGAGACTGGATGGAGCTGTAGAAGGAAGAGTTGTGCGCCGAGCCATTGCGCTGCGACGTGTCGCTATTGAAGTACATCGTTCAGCGGTCAACAAGTCGTCGTCTTAGTGAGATCGTCGTGGTTGTGTTGCGTGTTGCTCTTAAGTCGTTGAGAGAGGGACGAGCAAGCAAATGGATGGGGGTGGAACAAGAACGTCTTGGTAGCGTGGATAGCTGGAAGCGGAGCGTCTTGAATGGAGGCTTGGAAGGGAGGAAGGCGCTTGTTCTCGACGAGGCAAATTCCAAAGTGAGAGCACCATGGCGCTCTCATGAAGCTAACAAGCTTCAAATCCCACGGAGCAGAGGGACTTTGGTGAAGAGTATCCCACCTCGCTAAGGTCACTCAATCTTGAAGAGCTTTCAACACGCACGCTGATTGGTTAATCTCGATTAAGGTTAGCCTTTTTCTGGGATTTATAAAATGTCGCGCGCATGTCGCAGATGGACATTTTTATTTGAGGTTCTCCTTTTCAAGGCAAGCAATGGACGCATTCGGTTCGCAAAAAGCTAATAGCGCGACATCCACGCAAGCGAGTAGATTTGATTGATGCACACACAAGCGGCAGCCATTGCTATATGATATAATTGTGTGTCATACCGACCTTCCGCTTGCATTTCTTTCCAGCGACTCTAGCAAAGTTATCGTGCGTGCGCGCTTGCGCCATCATCTTTGGAGATGCTCACTGGCGATATTTTCGAAAGAGTCACCAAAACGATGCGCTTTCATTGGAGATGACGCAAGGTGCGTTGCTTCTTTTTGACAAGGCATGCGTTTTGCACGCTTTAATTAATGTGAGCACGTTATTCTTTGAAACGGCGCAAAGTGGATCAGCTGACTGGCTCGATCGATGTACAACGATTTGTGAAGCCACTCTTCGTGCCAGGAGCATGTCCCAACAATGCTTCTCAATCGTAGCTGAAGGACATGCAGAATAAGACCTCTTGCTTGCCGACAACAATTGCAATTCGGATGGCAGCTTGCAAGCGTAGTACTTGCACCAAACAAGGTACATGCGACCACTTGTTGCAAACAAGTTCATGCACGCTTACGTTTAATCAGTTGGTGTTTTGTGCGATCTCCGAAAGAAGCAATCGAAGAATGCAGCTGCGCCCGCGACATCTGAACCAAATAAGCACTCATTGGTGTTTATTTGGTTCAGATGTCGCTTTACTCACGTGAACGATCTTCAAGCATCTGGTGCCACGTGTGCGGCTCGCAACTTTTAACTCGCAATGTATGGTCGAGAGCCGGAGTGGCTCTGTGTGTGTTGATTCATGCGCCCTAGTGTGAGAACATGGAGCTTCTGGTGCGCTCTCCGGTTGCTTGGGGTGTTCGCTTGCCTCGTTTTCAGCCACGGAGACTGAAGCTCATTAGGCACAGTAGTAGCACGTTCAATTGACGTCGAAGGTGGGAGCTGTGGGGTGTCGATGGCGCAGCTGTACGCTTATGACTTCCCGACACCAGCTTTAGTGCGGATCGAGCAGGGAACCCACTACAGACGCGCTCGTGCGGTCCTGGGCAACGTCTGCGGCAAAAACGGATCCCCACTGGCCTTTTTTTTGCTGCTGCAGATGAGCTGGAGTGTCGTTCCCGCCGCAGCACTCTCCAAATGGCCACTCGCCATCACCTTGTCCTCGCAACCTGCGAGCAAAACGATGCGTAGACACATTGCTGATTTGCTGATGAAGCGAGCACCGTGGGCAATTGCGATGGAATACTGGAATCGATCTTTGGTCCAAAAACGCGCGCATGCACGTATTCTCGGTGAGTGTGCTTGTACCGATGAGAGACTGCTGATGTGAGTCACGAACGCCACGCTCACAGTTACCTGCTCGTGGCTCCTGGTACTCGCTGAAGCGCTTGCACTCTGGCTCGAGAGCACCATAGCAGTTGCCGTGACAATCCAGACCCTCGAGTTGATATGATCATCCCCGTCGACTTCCTGTTGGCGAGCGAGAGTCCCTACTGCAGCGGTCACAGAGTGAGGTTCTCAGCGATAACTCAGGGCTTCACGGCCACAGTTGTGCTCGTGTGCAGTAGTGCAAACCATCAATGGCCCAGTGCTACGACTTTTAGCACTATGCTGGAGAGACGATGTCAAGCAGCGTATGCGGCGTCTTCTTTTCGTGGAAGATTCACCGCAGGCTCGTGTTGCCTGCTATCAAGTTTCGAGACAACTGACTGGCGCTGTGGAGCTTGGTCCGTGCTGCACTGCATCTTGGAACTACATTATTCGATGGTCTGGTGCTGCATTCGCTCGCTTGAAGATGAGCAGTGTGACTCGCGCGCCAGCTCAAAGCAACGGTACGAGCCTCATCCAGTGGATGTGTCGGCAGAGAACAGAGGCACGAACAATGTTAGCGAGTGTGCAATGGTGTGCTATAAGCAGCAAATACAGAAGCCAACACGAGCAGGCAGGTGAGCCTGCGGGCCACCTCGACTTTCAACTTTGACGCGTGTTCAGTGAAAAATTGCGTCCTGCGCGCAGTGAAATGCAGTCCCGCAATCTGCGAAGCTCAAGTCCTTGGTAAGGCGCTGCTTCCGGGGCGAATAACGACATGGCGACTGTGGTTGTGAGGAGCATGTGCAGGTGAGGTGGCTTCAGTGGTGACTCGATAGTCGCGCTGTGACTTGATTGTTGTTTGGGTTGTTGATTTGGACAAAGTGAGTCAGTGAGACACCAGTTTTTCGACGCATTGCAGTGCTGTGTCAAGAACGCTATTGTCAGATTTTCTTCCTTTTTGACACCTACATTTTATCTGATAAAACAAACTGTGGACCACATCACGCAAAACCTGTCTTAAGAAATTTCGGTGGACTTCAACCTCACACACACCATGATACAACCTTCACCGATGATAGGCTCTGTTTTGCTTTTTAGAACGTATCCACCTCCATTCCAAAACATGCACTACGCTTAACACTGTATCTGGGTCTGAGTTCCACCAGCATTGCTCCTCATTCTGAAGTCATCACGATGATATAAAAATGGTGGCTAGCTCGTCTCGGAACGGCCATCCAAATATTATGACAACCAACTGAACCAATCCGCTTGACCGATTGAAGTTAAACAGTAGATAAAAATGATTGGCTTTGATTGATTTCGTTGCAAAATTTGTTTGACTTGACTTTTTGAAGCCAATAAAATGTTATAGTTCCTATTTATTGTGTCTTTAACAGTATCACCTCCTTTTCAAAAACACGTCTAAAAATCGGCTTGACAGAGAAATCAGCCACACACTTGACATGTGTGCTGTACGGTGCTGCCCTTCCCGTAGTGACGAACAAAATGTGTAGTCAACTGCGCAAATAATGCTCCGTTCTGCTGCGTTGGCCGAGCAGCTCATTTGCACTTTCGCCTCGTGGCCGCCACTCACCCAAGCCAGCAGCAGCAGCTCGTACACCGGAAGCCATGCCATCGGTCGCCGACGCGCAGGAGTGGAGCAGCGCCGTACTCGCCTATTCGCTGCGCTTCGAGCACGTGGCGCTCAACATCACATCGAATCGGATTCTGTACCGCCTTAAGCTCGAGCTCCAGGAGCCGATCCCACCAGCGTACCTCGAGTTCAGCAACTACTTGTGCCTCGGGTGGCCGCTCGGCGGCATCTGGAAGATCAC
>JAASGT010000577.1:0-21097 GCA_023334315.1 Globisporangium alternatum
AAAGCTATCACCGAAAGGTCTTGGATCCAGACCGAAAAAACAGGGTTATCGAGCGAGTGATTGTATATTGTGTGTGAGTGTATTTCCTAATAGTCTGGGAATTCAAGTGGCACTCGGGGTTACACCAGAGTATTGCTTAAATCAAAAGAACTAAAGGGTACACAGTGTGAGGCATCAACCTGTCTTAGACTTCCTGAGAGAGCCCCACTCCTTGACTCAAACTCCCGAGGTCCCAGAATCTATTGCTACAAAGGATTCACGGTACGTGCCATCAGGAAGTGCCCAAAAGCGCATTCGCTTCATCACAGCGTCGTTGTTGCCCACAAGCAGCATCATGTAGCGCCCTCGATGGACATGCCATGGTTGAAGAACTCGCCTTCCATGTTGCGGTTGCTGCCGCGCTTCATGGGCTGGCAGCGCGTGGTCATGGCTAGCTGTTGCGTGTACAGTGTGCAGTGCTCCGGCTGACAGTGCGAGTCGCTCGCGAACGCGCCGATGCACGGGTAGTAGTACGTGACCATGGCCACGGGCGTGAACAGAGGCATGGTTTGTTTCTTTCAGAACAGATGCTCGCGCACCACCACGTCCTCGTACTTGGTTTCCATGCTCTGCCATCACAAGCAACGAGAGTAAGAATGCGAGCCTTATACGCCCAGCAATCATACAAACAAATGTGCATGTTCGACCATGGTACCTTGACGGAGAACTTGAGCGAATTGGACTCGCGCGCCGGCTCAATGACCGAACAGACCGTGTCGTTGCCGTCATCTTCAAAATACTTGCTGACCGACTGCGGGAAGATGGACTCTTGCAACCCCTCGCACAGGTAGTAGAGTACAGGCACTTCGCCGCCCTCGGTCGAGTTCTCTCACACGGCGTCGCCTCGTGTAGAGCTTCAGGATCTCGGTATCGCACGCCTGTGAAGGATGATATGAGTGTTATCACAGCGTAGATACATAGGTGAGAAACTAGACAACGCGAGTGTACCTGCTCGGAGAACGCGACGTACTCATCCTCGACGAACCAGCCGTTCTGCACACCGTTCTGGTGGTACGACTGCTCGAGGAAGCCGACGGTGGCAAAGTCCCAGCACGCGCCGCGGTGCGTCTGGTTCTGGCGCAGCGTGGCGTAGTCGATCGCGATCTTGAACGGCAGCAGAGTCATGGACAGATGCTCAATGACAACCGCTTCTCGTCATCGTCGATAGAGGAGGTAACTAATTGGTGTGGCGACGTGTCTTTGTGGCGATTTAATGAGTGGTTGTCATCGCGGAAGCGAGCGCCATTATTGCGATAAGGTCACCATGAGAGGTCACTATTGCTGGAAGATCGCTGACACTGCATTCATGAGCTCCGCGCGCTCTTCGATAGGCGATACCTTCACAGTGCCTCGACACCCTGTGCTTTCAGAGCGCCGCAGCGACTTGTGAAGTGTGATTTCCCTACGAGAAGCAGAGGCGCGCGCGTACACGTCAATAAGACTCTGATTCTCGCACGTGACACGACGGCTTCGCCAAGTTCCACAAGCTCTAGCTGCGTGACCACTGCACGGCGTCCACAAACATGGAGCTGCTGCACCACGCGGACGGCACGTTCATGAGCGACCCGCTGGGACTGCAGATCTTCAACTGCGTCGCACAGGTCGTTGAGAAACAGCGCAAGCAAGAACCCTGTATCCATTCGCCTTGATGGATTGAGCGCAAGGATTTTTTGCGTCAATTGGCCTTTCATTAGGATGTCAGATCAAAATGAGCGTCAAATCGTTCTCGATTTCACTGAAACTGGTTGATTTTGTCAAACTCAAACCTGTTAATATTCACAAACTCTGTACAATTTTTGTGGTTAAGACTATAGTTATTTAACCTCTGATATATTATGTCAAACCTTTATGAACACCGCTACTATTATGACAGGCTGATTTGGATTGGCCATCTGGAATTAATCAATGTCCATCTCCCCCTAACCCTCTACACTGGATTTTCTATTTGAATCTTCTCATTGGCCAAAACGTCGTCTCTGCGCTCTCGTTTCTTTATGTTGAACGTTGTATCCAGTCCGAAAATCGATTACGCTCACCCAGCAGCTGACTCTGCCGCGTCTCCTCATTGGTCGAAATGAACCATTTTGCTATTGATGATTCGCTGAAAATAGCGCGTTGGACTCTTTGCGTTTCCCTCCTCCCTCTTTGTTCTTCTCGCTCTTTTCCATTGCTGAAGGTCATTTCGGAAATCTCAACGAAGAGAACAAGCGTCAAGGCACCAGCTCCAAGAACCAACGCACCATGGACGACGACGGATGCGATATGATCGAGTGCTGCCTGTGCGGCGCGCTCTGCGGCGCCTGCTGCGCGTCCGCGGCCGACGACAACGACCGCAACCGCCGCCGCCACAGCCACAGCGGCCATCACGGCGGCCACGTGTACGTGCAGCCGGTCGTTGTGCAGCCGCAGTACCAACAGGGCTACCCGCCGCAGGGCTACCACCAGCAGGGATACCCACCGCAGGGTGGCTACCCGCAGGGCGGCTACCCGCAGCAAGGCTACCCTTCACAGGGATACCCGCCGCAGCAGGGCTACGCACCGCAGCAGTACCCTCCTCAGCAGGGTGGCTACCCGGGCCAGGCCGCGTACGCGCAGCCAGCGACGGGAAAGATTTAAGTAGTCGAGCGAGCACGAGCCGACTGCTACTTCACGCCCAAGTAACCGCATGAGCTCATCCTCGTACCCACGCCGCGCGCTTGATGTGGACGTGGAAGGTCGAACGAATAGCGGCGCGGAAGCGCGACGGCGGTGGTGAAGGAAGAGCAATTGCGACCTCCTCCGCACCTATTGTAAATATGGACACCTGTACAGGTGTCGAACCCAACTAAACTCATAATGTATTGTTTTCTTTTTCCTCTGGAATTGGCTTCATTGATGTCAAGTAGTACCATAGCCCCCTGCGTACCGACACTTCGCCAGCACACAAAGGCAACATGTTGATACCAAAGGTGTTGATACCATCGAGATGAGGCGTCACGCAAGTATCAAGCCAGCGAGCGGCACTGTGTGCGTCCAGTTGTTATAAACGACACATGCGCTTCCCGCTGTGTGCTGCCTGTCCTTGTAGACTGTATCGCACAGGGCGTAATCAATGTGCAAGATTAGCCGGGCTCTATGACTCAACCAAGCACGGTATATCTGTCGACCAGTACAGCACACGAGTTCCATGCGCTCCAGCAACAGCGCGCTCATCACCACGGCGCTGCTCTCCTCATACTTCGTGGCTACTTTGAGCATGTTGACGTTCGCAGGATTCCGCTCAAAGACCCACTCGATGAGCTCCACGTGGTGCCCCTGCGCGGCCAAGCTCGCCACGGCCTTGGACGTGCAGCCCTCGGTGCGCTGCTCAGGGAGAAACACCATGAGCTCAACGTCGCCGTCTGCCGTCGCGTTGTGCATTGCAGCGCTTGTGGAGCGAACATCAGCATCTCGCTTGCTGCAGACCCACTGGAGTGTCTCTTGCCAACCGCGAGCTCTGTGAACGCAGGGCTCCACACGACGGTGTAGTTAGTAGTACGTGGAGCTGTGTGGGCAAGCCACTATAGCACACGCAAATAGATCCCCTAGAGCTGCTGCGTCCTGCATCGCTTTCCACACAAACGCCACCATCACGTGCATCGAAGAGCAGAACTTGGCGCAAAGCCACGCAGTTGTCGTAGCGCGCGGTGAACACGAGCGCGCGCAGGTGCGGCAGGTCCCTGTCCACAGGCTCGCGCGCCTCGAGTCGATGCTGTACACTACGAGCAGGTTGAGTTGAACGCACTTAGGAACTCTACTGTTCGTGTGCCCGCGGCGTCAGGTGCTGGATGCGAGAGTACTTGGGCGGTAAAGCTACACAGTTCACATCCACCACGATTAGAGTCCACCATCTCATACTCATCCTAGTCTACACCACGCACACATAGCTCGTCAGCTGTGTTTGCAAACGCACCTCGGAGCTCATTCAGGTGCGTCACACTCAATGGGGCACTCGCTGGTGTCGCCGTCGAGTCTCGTTCCGGTTGCGTCTCAAGGACTTCGGCCAAGCTTCTGCTGCCGTTGACTGGATCGGAACGCCCCACGGAGGGCGCTTCGGTGACTTCGATACGCTGCAAACCCGCTTTCGGAGACAGCGAGCGATCGTGTACTTGCCTGCCGCCGCCGTACTCGTCGTTGTCATTTCCATTTTCTTCTCGAGCGTTCTCCCCATCATTTCCATTAACATCGTCACGCGCTGCTTCGTCGCCTATATCTTCTTCACCGTCCGTGGTTATACGGCTTAGCGCCAGCGCTGGGATCAAGTCGATCGATGGACCTACATTACCACCATCACCATTGGCTGATGGAGCACCTACTTTCCTCGGCTGATCCGCAGCAGTCTCCTCGTTCGTTGACACGAACGTCATCTGGTTTGCTTTCTCTCCATCCGGTGGTACTCCAGGAGACGGGTTGCCTTCATCCACACAACACACAACAGGAGATGAAATCGACTCTGGCCTCTTGTTTGTGAGATCAAGGACTTCGCTTGGCACATCAGTCGTAGACGAAGCAGCAGCCGACAGTTGGGCCTTGAGCTTCAGGCTTGCTTGCGTGAAGGATGCGTGACGTTCCGAGTCAGTTTGTGCCACCGCAAGGCGTGCGTTGCTGCCGAAGCTCGCCTTCCAGTCGAGCGGGTCATTCGGCACGATGATCTGCAGGAGACCATGGAACGCCTTGTAGCACTCTGTGGGCGCCTCGAGCGTGGTCGCCATGGTCTTCACGCGCGCCTGGAACTCGCTCGCGTCTTCAGCGATGACGACTCCATTCCCACCCACTTGTGCGATCGCGCTAACGCTGCTGCGCTTGGGTTTATCTCGCGATCGCTCTCGAAACTGCTGCAGCACGCACACAAGTGCGTTGCCCCAGTGCTCCTCCATTGCACTAGACGAGCAGGACGCAGTCACTTCAGCCTTGATCTTGCGATACGCTTGCTGCGCGACGAGCAGTGCCAGACGGGAGACCGCGTGGCTATTGATCACACGGAGCAGGTTCTCGGAGCTCAGCGAGAGCAAGTCGCAGGCGCGGATCGACCGCACACTGAACGTACTCACAGCGCAGCCCAGCAGCCCTCGCTCGCCAAAGAAGTCGCCCGCTCGCAGCCCAACTGGCAGCAACAGCGCCGTGTGAGTCTTGCTCTGCAGACACAAGTGACCCTTGATCACAAAGTACATGGCCTTGGAGATGCTGCCCTCGACGACGACGTACTCGTCGCGCGGATATTCCTCGAAGCGCAGCGCCTGCGCGATGCTGCTGGTTATCGCCTCGAGCTCGTTCGAGCCGTCCCAGGAGAGCGGCCGGAAGACCGTGCGTATAAACAACTCGAGTGGCTGGTGTGCAATGTGCAGCGCGCAGGCCGTGCGGATCGGCGGCGAGATCTCCGCGAAGATTGCCTCGTAGTTCACCCCCGAGTGCGACGACCAAAGCGAGAACATGAACGCGTGTGCGCGGCTCTTGAGCGCATTGCTGACGTTCAGGCGTGCTAGGTACAACTCGACCGCGATGTGGTTCCTGCGGAAGTCCACCTCGACGCCGATGTACGAGATGAACAAACTCGCGATCTCGCCGATCATGAACGACATCACGAGCAGCCCGATAAACGAGCAGACGATGCTGAAGACGTAGTGCGTGGCCGAGTCCGGTATGAACGTGCGGCCCTTCTTTACGAACGCAGTCGTCGCGTAGAAGACGCCGCGAAAGAAGCGCAGCACGAGCCGGTGCGCCGATGGGTTCGATGGGTCCGTGATCTCAACCTTCTTGGACGGCAGCCACGCGTCCCACTCGTCACCGTGGCCGTCGTAGATCGCGATCGCGAGGTACGCGCACGCAATCCAGTAGATGCAGAGCATGTAGATGAGCCAGACGCCGCGGAACCGATTGAGCTCGTAGTCGACGCTTCGGCGGTTCAGCTCGCTCAGGTAGCTCGTGATGTTGATGACCTTGAAGCAGTGCAACACGCGCAGCCACGGGATATCCGAGAACTCGAGCACGACGTGGTACACTGGCAGCGCCGCGACGATATCCCAGAGCATGCGCTCCTTCCTGTACGTCACGCTGTAGGCCTGCTCGTAGAGCTCCATCGAGTGCCAGCACTGCTGCACGCGCATGCTGAACCAAATGTCGGCGATGAACAGGAGCTCGCAGAAGAGCTCAGCACCCTTGACGAGGTTCGCCACGGGCGTGTCTCGCTCGAGCGGGTCCAGCGAGATGCGGTACGGCACGACCACGGCGATGTACACTGTGCAGCTCGTCATGAAGTGCAACCAGAAGAGGTGCAGCCGGCTCTGCGCCTCCGCACCGGCGCGCAACTGGCGCACGAGCTCGGGCAGCTGGTGGCGCAAGTGCCTGTCCCAAAAGCGCAGACAGAGCGAGCTGGACGGCCGCACGACGATTCTCTTGATGCTGTCGGTGCGCTTGATGCGCACGAGCTGCATCTCTTCCTCCATCTTCTCGGCGCGCTGGTTGAGCAGGTCGATCTTCGAGAGCATCGCGCCACCGTCCTCGTCCGTGTGGCGTAGCTGCTCCTCCTGCGAGAGGCGGTTGAGCCGCTGCTGCTCGTTCTGCAGGTTCGCGATGCGGATCACCTTCTCTTTCCATGCCGGGTACCGCTCGAACACGAGCTCGAGCGACTCGCGCGACAGCTTGTACAGGATACAGGACGTCTGCGCGCGCACGTGAGCGTTGCGGAGGCTCTTTGTAAACAATCCGTTCTCGCCAAAGTAGCTCCCGGCCGAGATCTCGTTGATCTTCTTGAGCGTCTGCAGTTTTGTGGATCCGTTACGGCCAGCCTTGATGAGTGGCGTGTGCGCAAACCCATTGGACTGGTCGACTTCATCATCATCGTCGTCGGGTAACAAGTCGATCGGCATGAGCACGTCGAGCATGCCCGTGAACACAAAATACATGTCGCTGCCTTCCTCTCCGTAGCGACACACGTACTGGCCTCGCAGCACGACCGACTGGCTGAACTGCGACACGAGCATCCGCGTGACCGAGCCCTCCATGCCGCTCAGGAACGCCACCTTGGCGATCATGGGCTTGAGGTGCACCAGTCGGATGTCCGTGAGCAGCGACGGCGGCAGACAGCGCTCGAGCAGGTGCTCCTGCGTGATCGAGTGGAAGCGCTTGAAAAAGAAGTACGTCTTGAGGCGGTCTTCCAGGTTCGGCGGCAGCTTGAAGTGCGCCAGCAGGTGCCGCACGGAGCTCATCTTGGCGTTGAACTCGCGGTTCTCGGCGTCGCTGAGTTCGATGATGTCGGTGAAGTTCCCGATCACGTACGCGAAGAGGAAGAAGCCTGCGGTCATGGTCACGACGCTAAAGATGCACTGCGGCGTGGTCTTCGGGAGCTCGCCCGTGTTAGACGCCGACATGAGCCCGAAGGCCCAAAAGAGCGACCCCGTGTACTGCATCGTGAGGCTCGAGTGGAAGAGCGTCTCGGATGGCAGCCACTTGTACATTCCAAACGTATTAGCTTCGCTTCCTTCTGCTCCTTCTTGCGGCTCGTACTGGCCCGAGAGCCCCAGATGCGAGGCGTTCGAGGCAAAGTCGAACCAGACGCAGCCAAAGATGTGCGTGAGCATGAACGTGTAGTATAGCAGCCGCAGGAGTCGCAGCTCCATAGTGAGCTTTAGGAACCGATTCTCGAGCGCGCTGAACTGCCGCGGCACCTTGAACAGGCGCAGCAGCTTGTTGATGTTCACTGTATCCACGCGCTGCATGGGGCCGCGGAACCAGTTGACCATGTACAGTGGCATGAGCGCCAGCAGGTCGAGCACGAAGGTCTTGGAGCGGAAGTAGCTGCGTCGGATCTGCTTGAGGTCCATGACCTTGTTGCCGTACTCGTAAAACCCGAGGCGCGAGCGGATATAGACGTCGAGGAAGAACCAGAACTCGAGCGAGAACGTCACGACGTCCGCGCCTTCGTGCGTGGACTTGACCATGCGAAAGCAGATCTGAAAGAGCACCGTGATCCACTGGACCGTCATCACCATGAACAGCCAACTCTCCCATGCCAGCACGTACACCGAGTCCGGGTCGAACGCGGTCGTGCCAAAACAGCGAGCGAGGTCCTTCTGTTGTGAAAAAGAGGACGACTGGCTCGCTGACATGGTCTGGCGTCTGCTGTTGGCGCCGCCGCCAACATCGGTCTTGGCCAGTTTGTTCCCCAGCAGGCGCTTCTCGAGCGCAAGCAGTTCAATGGGGAGCTGTGGGAAGATGGCTTCCATGGCTTTCAGGTGCTCGCTCGCCATGAAGAGCAGGATGCACGAGCTCGTCGCGCTCACGTGCTCGCCGTAGCCCTCGGAGATCTCGGACTGCAGCAGGGAAGCGGTGCCGAAGAAACCCCCGAGCGGGACGCCACGCGGCGAGTTACCCTCCGTGATCACACACACTTCACCCTCGAGCAAGAAGAACACGCCCGTGGCGTAGTCGCCCTGTCGATACACGATCTCGCCCTGGCCGTAGAGCACAAACTTGACGTTCTCCACCATGACATCTTCGAGCTTGTCGAGAACATTGCGCACGCCAGCGACGAGCGCGAGTGTCTGCAGCACCGGGTTGCAGATGCTGCGCAGGATGCTCTGTCTGATGGACGGCGGCAAGTCGGCAAGCAGCTCGCCGATCATCGCGCCGCGGTGGGACGACCACCAAAAGTTCAGAAACGAGTTCACGCGGTGGTGGATCGCGAGCGACGCGTTCTGGCGCAGGAGGAAGAGCTGGATGCGCGAGCGCGTGGCGAAGAACTCCTTCTGCTCGAACGCCGAGGCCGTGAAGCGCTTCTGCACGTTGTCGACCACGATCGCCGTGATCATGAACCCGCTGAGCATGAACATCATGGCGATTGAGAACTGCACGTCGCTCGCCGGCTCGATGGTCTTCCCAAGCGCCGCGAGCACGTTCGTGGCGTAATAGAGCGAGCGAAAGTACTGCATCTTGGCGATCGCGTGGAACTCGGCGCTGGAGACGATCAGGACGGTCTCGTTCAAGCCTTCAAAGTGCGTCTGGTTGATCTGCCGCAGGAAAATGTCCTCGGACGGGATCCACGCGTCTTCGTCGGTGCTGAAGCCCTCGATGTACGTGGTCGCGAAGT
This sequence comes from Globisporangium alternatum, assembly GCA_023334315.1. NCBI lineage: Eukaryota > Oomycota > Peronosporomycetes > Pythiales > Pythiaceae > Globisporangium > Globisporangium alternatum. Next base: position 9,143 of record JAASGT010000577.1, read on the forward strand.
GTAGGCACGCAATGATGTGGTAGAGCATGATGAGCAGCAGTCCAAAGAGCATCAGCCGCTGCTTGCTGCTCAGTCGCATGAACCGATCAATCTCGCCCAAGTGGCTGCCCAATCGGAAGATCCTGTGCATATACACACAAAGTGTCGAAACTGAGTTAGTGGTTTGGCTGTCCTTCGCTCCAGTGTATAGGTCATAACGTTGGTACCTTAGTAGTCGTGGCAGGCGCGGGATTCCGTAGGCTTCCATGGACGGGATGATCGCCCAGTAAGGCAGCGCGCACACCAGATCAAAGAGGAAACCCTGGCGGAAGTACCGCTCGGCACTACGGACGGGCTCGGTGATCTTCTCCGAGTCGAGCGTGAACGAGAGGTTGAAGCTCAGGTACATGTCGACCAGCAGCACGATGTCGGCGACCGTGTTGAGCGCCGCGACGGCCGGGATCGTTCGCTTCATCATCGTAAAGGCCAGCTGGAGCGGTACGCTGAGCCAGTTGTAGATCAGATTCAACTGCACACATAGAGAGGAATACGCACAAGCCCAGCGTTAGACAGAAAACAGCACTATCAGCAACAGCCTGACACGAGCCCTCCCTACCATTAGCGCGAGGATCCACCACATTCGCACTCTCGAGTTGGCGTCGACACAAGACTTTAATAGCAAAACGCGCCACAGCTGCCACTGGTGCACGCCTTGCTGGCCTTTGCTCTGTCGACTGTAGTAGTTCAGCGTCTGTTCGGCCATGGGCTTCAGCACCAGAGGTCTCGGCGACTCGGCCAAATCCTCACCACCGCGCGGGGACATCGCCTCACTGATGGTTTCTTTGTGCGCAGGGATGACCTGGTTGGGCTTCTTCCCAGGCCACGCGGCCGAAGAAGTGATGTTCTTTCGAATGAGCGCTGCGCTTTGTGCGATGCTGTTCCGCGACGACGATGCTTGCTGGTGGTGCTCCGAGGACTTGGTCGAGGCGTTGGGGCTCGTTGTGACGAACGATTTCTGCTTCGCGTTCTGCAGAAGCTGCACCACGTGATTTGAGATGATGGCTGCGCACTTGGGGTATCCTTCCAGCACCCGCTCGCTGTGGAAGCGCGAGAGCTTGTAGAGCACCGCGTACGTCGCGGACATGACGGTCGCCGTGCGCGGACTCGTGGAGAAGACCGAGAGCTCGCCAAAGCAGACGCCCTTTCGCATTTCGCGCACCTTCACGCCGTTGATCATGACGTTGAGCACGCCCGAGCGCACGATGTACATCGCGTCGCCGAAATCCCCCGCCTGGCACAGCGTGAACTGCGCAGGCACAGAACACATCTCGAGCAGCCCCGTGAGCGCTGTGAGGAACTGGTCGCTACACCCCGAAAAGAGCGGGATCTGCACGACCGTATCCTTCAGCAGCTCGACCTGGATGTCTTTCACGATCGACGGACACAGCAGCTTCGTGGCTTCGCGGTCATTCGACTCGTCGTCGGTGTAGTAGCGCTTCAGGTACTCGATCGCTTGCTGCTGCAGGTTGTCTGGGACGCGGTGGAAGCACAGGAGGTGCTTGAGCTGGTTGATCCGCGCTTCCAGGGCCTCCGTATGACCGCTCTCGCACTTGGAGACCATGAAGAACGTTGCGTACAGCGATGTAAAGAGAGAGAAGCCACACAGCGCGACGATGATCGTGAAGATGAACTCTGCGATCGTGTGCGGCAACTCGCCCTCGAACAGACCCGACAGCACGCCAAAGCTCCAAAAGAGCGACCGCAGGTACTCGCTCTGAACGCTCAGCTCGGTCTCTGGTGCCTCCGGTAGCCAGTGGTTCGAATGGCTCTCGTCGTAGCCAAACCAGAAGCGCACGCACGCGACGAAGTGCGAGACGAACACGGTCGTGACCATGACCTTGAGCAGCTTGAGCTTTACGAAATGCCGCGCGTAGAAATCGTCGAGGTTCGAGACGTACTTGCCGAGTCGCCAGCACCGCGTGAGCTTGTGCACTTCGAGCGTGATACGGCTCACTGACGCCGGAGCCGAGACCACTGAGAGTGGGATGATCGCGATGAGGTCCAGAACGAAGCCATAGGACCTGAAGAACCGTCGACGCGTCTTCCGTTTGTCGCGGATCACGTTCCCGTCTTCATAGTAACCCGTGTGCGACTGCACGTAGAAGTCGAAGAGGAACATGAACTCGCAGAAGTAGAAGCCGAAATACTCCGGCGGCAGGGTCTCGTTCTTCGTGTGCGCGTGGAATGTAAGGATGAACGGAATGATGTACGCTTCGAAGAGCAGACACACGAACAGCACCTGCTGCCAGATCTGGATTTCGACGGCATTCGGGTCGATTGCATCTTCAATCTCGTCTTCGAGGAGCGTCGAGTTGCGTCGGTTGAGCTGGAAGCTGTCGAGCACGCTCTCGACTGACTTCTGCCCTTCCGACGCGCTCGAGAAGACTGACCGCTCCGATCGAGCGGACTTGGTTGACTTGAACAGCCGCAATGACTTGGTGGATTTGCCTGATTTCCCGTTCGCCGATGCGTTGAACTTGGATCGCGATGTGCCTATGGTTAGCATTTCCGATTGCAGCTGAACGACCTTGAACACTGAAATGGGGTCTCTGACAAAGCATGTCTTGGGCTGTTCACAGACTGAACACCAAATTAGATCGCCTTCAACTCATTGCATCATTCATTCACAGTGGCCTTTGAAGAGAGTGCGTTCGACTCCGAAACCACTAGTGCTCTCTGATGCCCCAAACCACAGCACGAGAGAGTGTGGCGGCAGCAGACGGAGAAGCTATAAGAAGCCGCGTGCGATCGATCCAGCACGTAATAGAATCTCGCCATCGGCAGCAGTCGCATGCATTTTGCCACACTGCATGGGCCATTATTTCGGAGAGCAAGCAGATTACGATCTCACTGGTCACTCACTGCGTCCGTTTCGCAAACGACTTATTTCAGTCAATTCGTCTTTCGCCGGCTCGCTCGCTCTGCTCGGACGAACGGGAAACCACTTGCGCCACGCACACAGCGCCACCTTCGTAGCTTCAACGCGCTCCTCGCGTGCTCACTCATCGTGCAGCTTGATATCAAACGATGGTGGTGCAGCTGATAGCGGGAGATTAACCAATTAGTCGTCATTGTGAAAGAAGAATCAACAGAAGCGCAGCAGAATGAACCGCGTCGCAGATCTTCGCGAGAGCTTCCGCATGAGCGGGATCAATCCACGCGCAGCTTCGGTCGAAATGTTCTCCCTGGACGTCCGCAACGCGCTGGATCCGCAGTCGTCGTTCATCAAAGCCTGGCATCAAGTGCTGCTCGCTGGCGTGATCTTTGACTTCTTCATCATCCCGTTCATCGTCACATTCAAGCCGCATGCAGTGCTCAAGGACGCCACCGAATTGATGATCTTCTACGCCTGGGAGATCTTGTTCTTGCTGGACTTCTACGTGAAACTCAACACAGGCTTCTACGAAGACGGGAACGTGCATCGAGATATACACAAAGCTCGCATCAAGTACCTCACGTCAGCCGAGTTTCTGATGGACGCAGTGAGCATCTTTCCGTACTCGTTGCTTCCTGTGCACCTGAGCGTGTCGTCGATGGCTCTCGAAGTTCCCAAGATCGTACGACTTTCGAGGCTTCCGAAGTACCTGACGAACCTCGATGATCTGTACGCCAAGCACTTTGAAGTACTCAAGCTGTCCAAGCTCTTGGTGGGGATCGTCTTGCTCTCTCACATGGTCGCGTGCGTTCGGTTCGTGTTCGGCTACGATGTCCATCACTACAACCACTGGCTACCACACGTTCCAGAGCACGAGCAGTCGCCTCAGAGCAAGTACTTGATGTCTCTCTTCTGGGCGTTCGGGGTCCTCTCGGGGCTCTTCGAAGGCGAGCTGCCGCATACAATCGCTGAGTTCGTCTTCACTATCGTTGTTGCCCTCTGCGGATTCTCGATCTTCACATCGCTCTGCGCGACGTTCTTCATGCTCTCCAAGTGCGAAAGTGGCGAGACCGAAGCTGCGGAAGGCCGCATCAACCAGTTGAAGCACATCCTTGAGTTCCATCGAGTGAGCGAGAGTCTGCAAACTCAAGCCGTGGAATACTTGAGAGTACGTCGTCGTTGCAGGTTTGGCTTGCTTGAAACGTCCATCGATTTGCATCACTGACCATCATCTTGTGTGTTGCGCACGCCCAACAGCTGTATTATACTGACGCAGACTCGAACGAGCGCGAGGTGATGAAGCTGCTGTGTCCGTCGATTGCCACCGACATCCAGATTGAGCTCATGAAAGACACCGTTTCGAGAGTGCCATTGTTCTCGGACTGCAGCGACGACTTCGTTGTCGCCTTGACAAGTCTACTCGAACGCATTTCGCTTCCAGCTCAGTGCACGCTCTTCCAAGCCGGTGATTTCGGAGACGCAATGTACATCATTCACTCGGGTGTCCTCGACGTAATCGTTGGGAAGAACAAGGTGCGAGAGCTTCGCAAGAACGACTTTGTCGGCGAGCTCTCGCTCTTTTCCAACAGCCCACGCACAGCCACTGTCGTGACGACGACGTACTGTGTCCTCTACAAGCTCTCGCGGTTCCACACTGAGAAAATTTTGGATGGTTATCCTCGCGTTGCGCGGTCGATCTCAACAGTGGCGGCGCAATTCTTGGAGAAAGCGCAGGAGCAAAAGGCGCAGAAAGAAGAAGCCGCCGCTACCCACGCTTCCGGTCCCCAGGTGCTTCAAAATGTTGTTGACATCTTGCCGAATTCCAAGCAGAGACGCGGGTCAGCGTTCACGACGCAGTTGTCTCTATTAATGCAGAACGACGGCGTTAGCATCTTCAGGAAAAACAACAATGCCGTCACGCCAATCCTCATCGCGCCGGGCAAAGCCCAGGTAAAAAAACAAGGCTCTGAAACAGCATCTTCCGTGCCACTCATGCGACGCGTACTGACGGGCAAGAAGCGGAGGGGATCCGACTCGATCAAGGTCTTCTACGACCAATACGTGAGCTCGTCGGTGGCCCTGAAGAATGACCGATGGTGGTATTCGCTTCTTCTCAAGCAGTGCATTGATGCTGAATCAACTCGTCGGATGTGGTGGCTGCTGGTGCTTCAGGTGAGTGGCTCAGCTTTGCTTGTAGGAAACTGTTTGTGCATCCATCCACTGACCTGTCGAAATGTCTTGCTCCTTCAGATCGTCCTGGTCGTGAACTGGGTGGTCATCCCGCTTCAGCTTGCGTTTGAGCTTTTCAACAGGTCGTCTTGGTACATCTACACACTCAACGGCATAGTCGATATCGCTCTCGCGGCTGACATCTACGTCAACTTGAACCTCTCGTATATGCGCGATGCGGAGAAAATCCTCGACCCATCGCGAAGCGCAGTTCGATACCTCCGGAGCACGTTCATGATCGATGTCATTTGCGCGTTCCCGTACTGGATCTTCGCTCCGTCTGTCCATTTTTCAATCATGCGAATTCCCCGATTGCTACGGTGAGCAGTCCTACCCGGCTTGACTCGTAAATTGAAGGGGTGCCCCAAAGCAGTACTGACGATTCCTCTTCTTTTGATCACCCAGGATTTGGCGAACTTGGGGGCATTACCAGGAGCTGGACAAGATCTACCATCTCCATAGCAAGCAGCGTCTTATGGTCTTCGGTATCGTCCTCTTCTTGCTCATCCACGTCGTCTCCTGCCTGCACTTCAGTGTGACACACATCGAGGGCTACAACCCCATTGAAGACTCGTGGATTCCCTGCACCGATATCGAGCTCCGACGATCCCACGATGGCACGTACGTCGATGAACTTAACGTCACGTACGCCGCAACTGATCCGCACGTCATGGTCATTGCGAGAATGCAATACTTTCGCTCGTTTTACTACGCTGCAAACGTGCTCACGGGACTTGGGCGAACGATGGAGCCGATCAGCGACACGCAGTACTTGATCGCACTGGTGTTCATGTTCAGCGGTTTCTTGATCACTGCGATCGTCGTCGACAATGTTCAAAAGCGCTTCACCGCGTCAGCGTACGAAGAGAAGGAGTTCTTTGCCGTCCGCTCGCGGATCCAGCTGTTTCTGCGCCGCCAGAACGCGCCGTACACTATTCACCAGCGTGTGAACGCTTTCCTCGACTACTGGTGGGCTTCACACCGTGGAGCGTTAATCGGAGAATTGCTGGTGGATCTGCCGCTGGGATACCGGCGAGAGATTCTGCGCAGCGTTTGCAAACCCGCACTGCAGACTCTGGCGCTGCTTCTAGGCGTTCGTCCGTGCTTAAATGAGCTCGAGGAAGTTTTCGTCGATAACGCGCAGTTTATCCTGTACGGCCAAGACGAGGTGCTGTACCGGGAAGGTGACAACGCACACGGACTCTTCTTCCTCTTGGAAGGTAGCATCGTGCTCGCAACTGCGTCGGGAGAAAGATCGAAGGACGTACCACAGGGAAGCTGCTTCGGTACGAGATCTCTGAAAACAGACGAAGCGCACACTGGATATGCTGAGACTGCAATTGCTGCGAGCGGATGTGTTGTGCTTTTCTTCACGCAACAGAAATTGGAGACCTTGCACAACGTGTTCCCGTCTCTGGAATCAGCGCTGACGAGACTTGAAAAACGGCTTTTCGACACGAAGCTCTCAAAATCTGCCTTCTCCGAGCACGCCGGATTCTCGTCACACGGACAACGATCCAGCTGGTTAGTTGGAGCACTGACTTGCCAGAGCTCAAGCATCGATCCGGACTCAAAAAGCATGGCTGTTTGGGAAACTTGGCTATTCCTCGCCATGACGCTTCAGTGGGTGCTGGTGATTTTGCACATCTGCTTTGGCATTGACGACGACATGCATGACGTCGCAGATGGGATAACCGTCTTGCTGGAAGCCTTCTTCCTCGTTGACATCTACGTGCGAACGCGACTCGGATATCACGAGTTTGGCAACAAAGTCATGGACTTGGTGAAAATTCGGCGACGGTACTTTCGATCGCGGAATTTCTGGATTGACTTGATCTCCCTCCTGCCATTCTTTGCCCTCAATTGGCTGCGGTCACCAGTGCGATTGGAGATCTTCAACATCAACAAGCTGATCCGACTCCTGAAAGTGCCTACGCAGTTCCAAGCGCTGGAGCAGCGATACCTGAAATTTGCGATGGAGCTCCGCCTCTTCAAGCTCTTCTACTACACGTTCCTTCTCGCGCACATCTTCGGCTCGCTATACTTCGACTTTGCTTCCCACGCGTCTCAAGTGTATTCGCTGAGTTCAGGTGAAAAGAGAGAGACCAACTTCGGTGGAAACAAGTGGCTCCCTCCAGCGAGCTTGGAGAATGTCAGAATCACGCACCAGTATTTTGCCTCAGTGTTCTGGGCATTCGGGCTCATGTCGGCTTCGCAGCAAGGAGAGCTGCCCAAAAGCAGTATGCAGTGCGTCTTCAGCGTGATCACGATGATTGCAGGGTTCTTTCTCTTCGCATACGTGGTCGGCAACTTCGCGGACATCATCGAGCTTGTCGATGCCGAGAATCGCGAGTTCAACGAGAAACTGGGGTTGATACGCCACCTGTTGTCGCATTTCACGATTGCGCCGTCGATCCGATCCAAGATGAAGACTTTCTTCTTCTTCAAGCGGTTCCATTCGATCATGCAGGAAGAAGTTCTTGAGCACTGCCTCCCGCCGTCCTTGGTGACCGACATTCGACTGATCAATTTGAACGCCATGATCGAGAAAGTGCCGTTCCTTGGCAACATGGAGGAGTCCATCACGCGAATGCTGGTCTCCCACTTCAGCCAGGTCTTGATCCTGAAGGAAGACTACGTCTACCGACAAGGAGACGAGGGCACGGATATGTTCTTTGTCTTCACAGGCATTTTGACCGTCTTGATCCCCGTCGGAGTCTCACGACGACCCGAGATATACGGAAGAAACCATGTGTCCAGCAGCCGAGGAAGCGCTGTTGACATCGACGTCAAAGCTTTGAAGAAAATGAGTGAGATCACCTCAGGCGACTTCTTCGGTGAGAATGCGCTGTTCTCGGACAATCCTCGGAACGCGTACGTGCGAGCAAAGACGTCTTGCATTCTTTACTTGCTCTCGAGGCAATCACTTGAGATGGTCTTCGAGCTGTATCCGGACTGGAAGAAGCGCGTGCTTCAGACCGTGAAAGTGCAGCAGAAGCAACAGCGGTTGAACGCACCCACGAACGATCGATATCAACGCGACGGAGCTTCGCAAATGAGCCAGCGCTTGGATTCGTCGGATGGCGTAGAGGTTGCGCTCAATGCCCGCAATCAAATCGAGGAGGTCGACATGATCCCAACGAGGACCATTCAGCCAATTGCTGTGAGCCAGGGAGTTCTTCGATTTCTACCAGCTTGGATGCGATCGCTCGTCTACGGCGTCGAAGCGCAGAGCCAGCTGCATTTAGTGTGGCTTCGGATCATTGCGGCTTGCACGGGGTTCATTGCTGTGATTGTTCCGTACCGCATTGCGTTTGACGCTTGCGACCGATGGACACCAGTCACGACAGTCGTGAACCTGCTCCAGATTTTCTGCAGTATCCTCTACGTGTTAGACATCTGGATCAACTGGAGGCTCAAGGAATGCGAAATCTCCATCGAGATCTACGAAGAGAAGCATCGCGACTCGTACAAGTCGGATCGGATGCTCTGGGATGTCCTCGCAACACTTCCAATCGACTTTTTTCTCTTCTCGTTCTCCTCGGCGAAGTTCTGGCTGTGTCTTCCCCGATGCATCAAGGTGAAGAATGTCGTGCACTACTTGAACGAGATCAACCGGCAGAGCGTCTCGTACGAGTGGGCACGGTTCCACACGATTTGGCTTCTGTACCTCTTGGCGATGTATTGGAGTGCGTGCGTCTATCTTGGTGTTGCCAGCTACGATGGATATGGAACTGAGTGGAATGCATGGCTGCCAACTGAGCACATCCACATTTCCGATCCGTCCAATCCATCATCTTCCGAGCTGTGGCTTCGAATCTTCAGAGGGATGTTCTTCGCCGTCACTGCGTTTGTGAAGAAATGCCGCACGTTCGTCCCGGAATCGACGTCGACCGATGTGTTTTCGATCCTGATCTGCTTCGTTGGGCTGCTGGTGATGTCATTCATGATTGGCGAGATCTCCAGCTTGTACATATCGTACATCGGCAACGAAGTCAAATTCCGAAAGGATCAAATCGAGGTCGAGTTGTACTTGTCGCGCTGGAAAATCAGCAAGCAGATGAAGTCGCGAGTTCAGCTCTTCCTCTCAACGCTTTGGTCGTCGCACCGCGGTGTTAACTATCAGCATGTCTTCGAGCTGCTGCCGCGTAAAATCCGACGTCAGACACTGCTCCACATCGTTGAGTTGTCCATGAAAGCATTGATGAGCAAGGTCTTCCGTCCGCTTGCCCATGGAGACGCCGCCAGCTTGAAGGTCTTGACGAACGCGATTGCAGACCAGTTGCGCTTTGAGAGCTACCCCCGCGGCGAGAGAGTGGTGGTCGAGGGGACGATCCCGAAAGGGATGTACTTTGTTGTGAAGGGTCATCTTGTGCCGCAATCCACAACCCACCCTAATCTTTGCCGTGGAGCTCGCTACAAGCGAGGCAACTACTTCGGCGAGCAGGGGCTGCTCGGATACTCCGTGAGCAAAGTGTCGGTGCGCACAGTGAAAACAAGCGATTTGCTCTCACTGAGTACTGACGGCCTGCTGAGTGCACTGGAATCACACAATTACTTCTCGATCGCGCTCAAACTCGTCAAGGAGCTTTTCAACAACTTGCGCACGGTGCACGACGGCGAGATTCCGCGATCGCGCGACGTGTGGGCTTCGCATCTCAAGAAGATCCTCGTGCGGCAGCGCATGGAGTGGGCTTTGAGTCTCACGTCTTCGCTGCCTTCATCGGATGTTAGTCCAGGATCACTAGCAGATGATGCTTCACCGCCGCCTTTTCTTCCTTTTTCACCGGGAGCTCCAGCGGCGATCGGCGGCGGCAGCGTGCTTCCGAAAGGCGCAACACTGTGGAGCGCGGTGCTTGCGGGTGTGCTGGATACGGACACGCCCTACGTGTGCCTCCAGATGTTCGAGATGTTTCTGGAGCTGATCGTGCCGGTGGGCGAGCTGTACGACAAGACGGTGGTGACAGCGAAGCGGGAAACTGGCATACTGAGTGGCGGCGCAACTCTGCCGATCGGAGCAGTGAATGGTTCCAGTGGTGGCGGGACCTCCGACCATCGCTTCAAGACAATCGTGCAGCAGATCGGCGCCGGTCGCCTGCGCATCAAGGCCGTCGCGCAGAAGCTGTCGCGGCAGTCGGGCCAGTCGAACTCGTCGCAGCACAACATCAACACGCTCCCGATCGACTGAGTAGCGCTTCGTCCGCTCGTCAAGCGACACTGAGATGCAGTCTTCATGTCCATCGTACACCACTCCGCGTACGTGCTGCCAATGATGTCGCTTCATGCATACAAGCAGAACACACCGCATGTTAGCATCCCTATCATTCATGCATGCACACACGCGCTGAATGCGATCATTGCACTCTTCATACATGCATTTGAAGAGCACGGCGGCGACGCAGTCTTGGTTTTCATGCGTCTTGAACTCAGCCACAACGCATGGCACAAGCGTCTCACGGTCAGCACCGCGGCGTAGTTGAGTGCCGAGAGGAAGCAGCCAAGTGCGGCATGGGCGGCAACACTTCGATTCCGCATTGCGCGTATGACTTGACAATTCTTGCTGATATCGGAGGTCTACTTAGCAAATACAAACTTGCTTAGGTGTGTGACGAACGTGACATGGTCGCCATTTTCCTACAAATTCTCTGCTTTAGAAAGCTAATATACACCTCTTTAAAATTATAAAGAGGCAAAACGTCAAATGAACAGAGTGATTGTCAAGTGCAACCTACACTTAAGTTCGGATTCAGTGATTAGGTTCGCAGCAGACAGATCATGGTACCACCATTTTTTTGGCGCACACGCTCTGCTGTCGAATCCAGATGAGAAGCACGAATGACCACTGGATATATCACTGGATAGCGCTTAAAACTGAGTCAATTGGGGAAAAAGCTTCAAGGTGGGCAACGTATTCATGCCCTAAAATCTGTGTGGGTTTAGTGTAACACCAAATTACAGTCAGTAAAGAACTTATTTTTAGGAATAGCGCAACAAAATTGCATAAACTATTGTTCGCAAAAAAGTTGAGACAAAACATTGGATATTCGTTTGTCAAAACTCGATTCTTGGAATAGCGGAGGGGGTTATTATTTCAAAGAATAGTTTTTTATTAATAATACTTGATGATTTATCAAATATCTCTTCGTAAATCTTTCAATGCCAGAAACAATGGTCGTGTTCGCGCAAAATACGATTATGCCAAAGTCACAGTTTTTCTAAAAGGTGGATTGTTTAGACAAAAACATGTCTGAGTGTATTTTCGGAAGTTGTAACTTTTACCCATTTGCCACTTTCGTAAGTTGTAGTTTACCCTAATTTGTCGCAAAGTTGTACCTTGAACACAAAACACTGAAATTGCATTTCAGTTTCCTGTGCTCACGGTGCGAACTTAGAGAAAGTGCAACTTGGCACCCAGCATTTGTTGCTTGCGGTAACTCTAGGGAGTACTGATACGCCTTCATCGAGTACGTGGAAAGCCGAGGGCTAGCTGGCAGCATTGGAGAGATGCATTGCTTCCGTGCTAAAGTTTTTCGCACTTGCATGTTCTCCGAGACTCCGAGGTGCGTTGGCAAACTTCGGGGGTGTGGGTTCACAGTCAGTATAAAGCACACTCCGTTTAGGAGTTATTTCATTTGTCCTGATGATAAGTCTGTCTGTGATATCAAGGCTAACAGTGTTACCGGTCAAGAATGCACGCTTCCAGCACCAGACGCCGCGGACGGACGACAGCGAAAGCACGTGACTGACAGGTCATAAGAAAGGGCATTGGCAGTCACGTTTTCGTGGTAAGGTCCCACAACCAAGCGATTACC
>JAASGT010000578.1:0-21088 GCA_023334315.1 Globisporangium alternatum
AAGAAAACAAAGGCAGCTTGTGGCGTCTCTTCCATCAAGCAGCTCAGGGACTGGCGTATCTCCACCAGAACAGAAAAGTGCACTGCGACATCAAGGCAAACAACATTCTGGTCGACGGTAACGACATCGCGAAGCTCTGCGACTTTGGCTTTACGCACACCAAGTCGATCTCTGTCGGGATGAGCACGAAGGAACAACCGAGCTCAGCGATCTGGAAAGCACCCGAATGTCTGCTGGAGCAAGGTCCCGCAGCGAACCCAACCTTCATGAGCGACGTGTACTCGCTCGGTATGAGCATCATTGAAGTCAAGATTGGCGGGACTCCATGGGGTATGCAGAGCGACGATCAGATTGTCGAGCAACTGGAAGACGGGTATCCGCGACCGGAACGTCTCTTCACCGACAGCGAGTGGGAACTCGTTCAAGGGATGACTGCGTACGAGAAGACAGACCGATGGACACTGGACAAAGCAATGACAAAGATGGCAGAGCTCGCATTGTGCTCAAGCTGCTAGGATTCCAGCCAGGAAGCACAAACTGCGCTGCAATGTTTGCGTGAGTAGAGTGTAAGGGTGTGTAGCTTGCAGGTTAAACTTGCGTTTGGAAGTCGAAAGTCCAGCTAAACGCTGTAGTCTGACGAAAAGAAGCACCGCAAACTAGAGTGAAATGATAATGAAAGTGAATTAAATCATGATGAAACGGAAATATTGAAGCGAATAAACAATGAACACCAACAAAGTCAATGGCTCGCTTGCTACGACAGCACTTACCATCGACTCTACTACGTCTTCATTTCCGCTCAAATTGACTAAGCTTTGCCTGATGAATGATTCGACTGCCTCTCTTGGGTTACTCTGGCCTCTCTGGATGCTCGAAGCCAACAGTGCTCTCGCGCTGTGCTCCACGCGCCTTCAAGCGACTAGACCCGGTGGGATCGCTTGATGACAGGCGACAATGCGACCTTTAGGTCCGTACTTGACACGGAGCCAGAGGAGGTCACGTGTCGCCGAGATCAATCGTCAATGGGCGTACCGCTGCCTCAGACTTGGCTGCCGACCACAGCTCACGTGGGTATTGAGTCGTCAGCAAAGCGGTTGCCGCATTCGTTGCAGAACTTGTTCTTCACTGGGTTGAAGCTCGTGCATTTGCTACATGCCTTGGTACTTTCAGCTGGCTTGCGCTCACTGGCACGAATCAACTCCCTGAGCTCCTTCACGACGGCAGGCACAGTCCATCGATCCTCAGACTTCATCGCACAAAGCGACTTCACAAGAGCCCACTGCTTGTCGGTGAACCCATTTGGACGCACATACGCGGCCGTGGTCGCTTTCTTGATGATCTCATGATCCGCAGACGCTTGGCCCCAAGGAAGATTACCAGTCACAGCTTCGATGATGGTCATACCAAGTGAATACACGTCGGACGCAAAGCTCGGAACCACCACGGCAGCCGTCCCGCTCGATGCAAGCAGCTCGGGTGCTTTCCACCGCACCGCAGTAGTGTGCTTCTTCGCAAGCGAGTTGTTCATGTCGTAGCTAAAGCCGAAGTCACACAGCTTGGCTCTCCCGTCCACACCGACCAGCAAGTTGCTGCACTTCACGTTGTTGTGCACAATTCCCTTCATGTGAAGGTACGAGAGTCCCTCAGCGACCTCGAGGAACAGATGCCACAACTTCTGTTTGTTCTTTTCGCTCTCACTAAAGAAGACATCAAAGCTGCGCCGGTCACCAGCATCCTCGCAAAGCAGGAATACAGGCGACCCCACGTAGCACCCACCCTTCATCTTCAACACATTTGGGTGGTCCAAGCGGTTCCAGAGCTCGCCCTCGGTGTACAACGCTTCTTGGGTCTGCTTGCTATCCGAGTACATGCACTTGATCACGACCTTGACTTTCGTTCGCTCGAGCGTGCCGCGGTGCACGGCGCCGTACGTGCCGATCGTGAACGGCTCCTGCTTGTACTGGATCTCGTCGCGCGCGACAAACCACGTTGGAATGGGCTTCAAAAGCAAATCCATCTTGTGGTGGAACCTGAAGGAGATCTCGACATTTTTCATCAGCGCTTCCTGTTTCTGCGACTTCTGCGCCAATGTGAGCTCGTACTTCATCTCGGTGAGTGCCTCTTCAAGTCCCCGCTCGTTCAACTCGCCGTTCACTACCAGCCTGTTGCTCAGGAAGCTCTCGAAGAGGAGCTGTTGGATATTCAAGTCGGCATCCCAGTGCTCCTGCCACTCGGTCATCTCAGTTCGCATTGTGAGGTTCACCTTCGTGAAAAAGTAGTCGAGGCGCTTGTGGGTGGCTTCGAGACCCTCCAGGAACCGTCGATTCGATGCGATGCGTGCCAGGAGCGTCTTTGTCGAGTACTTGCGCAGAAAGACGAGCACATTGCCTACGAGCTCGCCGTAGCGCAGGATCAGGTCGCTTTGGATCCGCGTGCCGATGGGTTTATTCTCGACCTCGAGCCGCAAAAAGATGAGGCGGTTAAACACGCGCTGCACGAGCACTTGACTCTCCTGCATCGAGTAGCAGTGCTCGCCGAGCATCATGAGCGCCTTCTCGATCGACAGGTTGAGCATGCCGGGCACGAGGAAATCGTTGAGCGTGCGCGCGCTCGCGAGGTGGGCGATTTTCATCACCATGTTCGTTAATGTGTGTGGGAGAACGGGGGTGGCTTTTCTTGGGTGCCCTCCTCTAAGCAACGCTGATTCTGAAGTGAGAAAAGCTGCTGGTGCGATCTGCTCAGCAAAGGTGCGGCAAAAGGGCCTTGGATTTTTAAGGCTTTTACAGAGAAAAAAGAAAAAAGAAAATCGAAAATGCAAGTGTCACATAATTTGGTCAAGTGGGTGACCGGAGAGTTGCTAGGAACGCCACACTGGCAATATTGGTGTCAAAAGGGTAATGTTCATATAGCAGAAGAAGCATTTTCAGAAGCCTTACACCAAGAGCGACTCTCTTGCTAGAGAGTTCAACCCAAGTGGACGACTACCAGCTCTCTGCTTTACAGATTCAGTTCAAAGCCATTTTGGTCGCTTGCCTTGACATCGAATGATCGACATCTTGTCGGAATGGCTTCAGTTTTTACAGCTTCCAGCTCACTTTTCAGAGCTTCCACCCACATTTATTGACTGCAGCAAGATCCACGCAGTGTGCATTTTGAAAACAGATCTTGAAATAAACAAGAAACAAGCAGTTTTGTCCATACACGCACTGCTCGTAGCTCATTCCTGACCGATTGAGCTCAAACTCATCCCACGCACACTATCCTCGATCTTGTAGTTTGATAATCGATATTTTGCACCAAATCCAAACACCCCATCTATGACTTCAATTATTGAGGCAAGACCGTGGCACACTTTCGATCAGAGCAACATATCAGGAAAGCACCTGAGTGAAGGTGCAGCTGCTTCGCCGGGAGGGATCAACTGAGAATGCTTCCAGGCATCTTCGATCGCGTTTCGTCGCCTCTTCTTGTCGAGTCTACTTCCATATTCAACATTCGGCCGACGGAGTGGCTGTCTCCCTCTCAGTTACCTTTTTGCCACCTCCCAAGCGCACTCCAGTCCGTTCCGGCCACCCGGCGTCGTTGAGAGAACAATGGCGCCAACTAATATCGACGACTTGCTTGTACCATCCATGATGGACACGAACGTTGGCGGCGCTCTGCTCAAACTTGCAAGCCTGATCAACGACCTGAAGGAGAGCACGGCACTGGGGACGCACTTGCAGGATCGCTTGCTCTTCTTGCACGGTCGCTCAGAGCTCGCCACCTTGGATCCTCCAGTGGTGTACGCTAACGCGGTCGGCACCGCTGTTCGATTCGCCAAGAAGTACTCGGCCAAGTCCCTCTTGCAGCAGATCGCTGTGAACCGAAGAATGCTGAGCGAGCTCCGCGACATCCACAGCAAGATTGACACGCTCTCCATGAAGCTGCACCTCGAAGCCGAGCCGGAGATGACCGCCTGGCAGGTGCACTGGGAGGACGACATTGCTACCCAAGCGCACCGCTTACGCACGAGCTTGGCGAGTCTGCAGCTCGCCAACGAGTTCGACACAACCGCCCTGGGAGAAGCGATCACGATGCTCAAGTACGAAGCTGAGAAGCACCAAGAGGACAACACCAACGAGCACCTCGCTCTAATCATGGCGGTGCTCGAGCTTCCAGGTTTGCCGAGCGTCCCCCGACTTCCTGAGTTCTTCATCCCTCGAAATGACATTGAGACGCAGGGCGGATCTTTCGAGCACGGGTTCATCGGCGAGGTGTATAGGGCCAAGTGGGGAGCGTCAACGCAGCCGATCGCAGTGAAGCATTTCTTCATGGAAACCAAGGCAGTACAGGAGGACTTCATTGTTCAAGCCACCATCGCAAGCCGAATCGACCACCCGCACGTGCTCAAGTTCCATGGCGCGTGCCACGTCGGCCAGCCCGTGTTCACCGTGTTCGAGTTTGCGCCGCATGGCAACTTCCTCACGTACTTCGCGGACCAGGCGCACAAGAGCAAATTCTGGAAGCGCGTGCGCGAAGCCGCTGACGGACTTTTGCACTTGCACGAGCAGGGTATCGTGCACGGCGCTATCCGCTGCAACAACATTCTCGTTGGTTCAGATGGCACGGCAAGAATCAGCGACGCTGGTTACAACAACATTCGAAGAATGTCGGTCGGCCGGAGCTTGAACAGTCCGCCCAGTTCGCTTTGCTGGACAGCTCCTGAGTGCGTGCTTGAGCAAGGTACTGCCGCAGAACCGACGTTCGCCTCCGACACGTATTCCTTTGGCATGGCAATCATCGAGGCGAAGACTGGCGCTCGTCTGTGGCCGAACGCAGAAAGCGACGATGATGTCGTTGCTCTTCTCTACGACGACAAGATCGTCTACGAGCGCCCGCAAGAATTCACTGTGCCGGAGTGGGAGATTGTCCAAGGTCTATGTCGGTGGCACGTGGAAGAACGCTCTTCGCTGGCCACTGCGATTGCAATGATGATCAAGTTCTCGGAAAGCTGCTGCGAGAAGGCGCAACTCGCAATCTTGGAGTCGGGCGAACCGCAGAAATTCTGTGGAGAATGCGGGCAGCGCTTCGAAGTTCCTATTGATTGTGTCCCGTAGTTTTGAAAACAGTTCGTATGTGTGTGATCGCGAGATGTATTCATTCGCAGTCATTTAGATAGTATTTCAGCTTGCTAGTGAAAATGTGTGGAGATGAAGGATACGAGCAATGCTTCATTGACAAGTTGGCTTGGAAATGAAACGAGTGAGCAGCATTGGCATGATAGCCCCCTCAATCTCGTTGCGTTACTTAGGTGAGTTTCATACACTTGACAAGCTGACAGTCGAAAGATGTTGGAGGGTGGTCACTTCTGCTCACGCATCCTAGGTCATAATCCACCGTGAGCCCACGACTTACACTAAGCCTGGGAGCATGCAACGTGAAATCTGCTCAAGTGTCGCTCCAATCGGATCTAATAAGCTACTCAGTGTTTACAAGCTCCAAGGCGCATTGATCAACTTTATGGCTGAACACCATTTCGATTCCAATGCCGCAGCTGAAGGCATGAGTGATGATTAGAATGTCTGCTGTCAATTGTTTTTGCTGCAACTTGGTGCAAGCAAGTATCATTAGCAAGTGGAGTTCTTCAGAGGAGTGAATGGATGGACAGCTGCGATGAGCGCTGTGGTAAACGTGAAAAAACTTTCATCTCGCAGGTCAGAGAAGTCGGTTGAATCGATAGAACGCACACCGCGGTCAACCATTTCTGCCGTTTCTAGCCCAAGTCACCTGCAAAGTGACACTTCCAGAAAGCCCAACAGTAGTAACCACTTCGAGAAAACAAAACCTTGCAGAGAGCGAAGCGTTGAATCATCGTCAAAGAGAAGCTCTTGCACAAGAAGTGGACTCAAACGCAAACATGTATTGAAAACTGTTAGCCGCAAAGATACAAAGCAAAAGGAAAATGGATGCGATGCCAGACAAGTTGCGGCTTGGCACCGCGCGAAAGAAATGAATAATCCAGGAACTCTTCCACGCTGGCGTGCATGAAGAAACTAAAGCGCAGTGGTCGTCACGCTTGCACTCGTCGTCTCTTCCTCCGTGAACTCTTGAAGTCTCCCGACGACATACGTGATACCCACTCTCTGTGCTGGGTCTTTTCTCGTCATCAGCTCGATGAAATTTCACTCATTGTCGCTCATGGCCTCCGGTCTCTCTGGAATATTTCCGCGCTTTACGTGATATTTCACAGCTGGTGGAGTCATCATCCCTCCCCATGGACTGTTGCCTGTGATGGCCTCCAGGATGCACATCGCGAAGGAGTAGATGTCGGACTCGAAGGACGGCTTGCCACTCGTGAGGTACTCTGGCGCCTTCCATTGAACAGCCCCAATGTTTTTTGGGTTGAGCGTGAGCTGTCTGCCATTCGGCATCGAGCTCAACCCAAAGTCAGTGAGCTTCGCTTTTCCGTCATCACCGATGAGAATGTTGTCGCACTTGAGGTCGTTGTGGACGATGATCTTCCTGTGCACGTACTGGAATCTCAGCGCGGCTTGGTGCAGCAGCTCCCATTTCCAACGTCGCAGCTTGTCAGAGGTGAGTGTCTCGGACTCGCGCTTTAGGTAGGCACTCAGCGTTCCGTTGGACGCGTACTCGCACACAAAGTATCTTTTGCCAGTGTTGCAGGCGCCCCACAGTCTCACCACGTGCGGGTGCTGCAAGCGGTGCCAGACGTTCACCTCGTGCAAGAACAACTCCTCGGCCGTCTCCTTGTCATCAAGGATGAACTTCACGACGACGCGAGTTCCACGCAGCCACACTCCGCGATAAATTGCTCCAAAACCTCCACTGGTGATAAGATCTCCTTGGTCATACACGATCTCGCTCAGGTGGATGAACCAACTCTGGTTCGGCGAGTCGTGACTCTCTCCACGTAGCGCAACCGCTTGGATGGTGCCGGGAATGTCGCGCTTGCTGAACCTGGCGCTGTCGATGGTCTCGATTTGTGACTGTGTCGTGTTTGAACTGTCACTGCCACTTCTCTGCATGATGCTCAGCTTCACTGCATGCGTGTCATACAGAATCTTCCATTCCCAGATCTTGTGGTCTTCTGGCATCTTCATATCTTTCAGTAGCTCATCGATCTTGATGTGGAACGAGCCGTGCCCGAACGCGACCTTCTGGCTTCGCAGCAGTTGCGCGTACGACATCTCTTGGGTCGTGATCTTCAAGTAGTCATTGAAGCCGTTCGCAATCTTCATGAGCTCAAGGGTTGCAATGTCGGCTGAAGACTGGTTTCTTGTCAAGATGTAGGCATACACGCTTTCGAGCCGCGCGTGAATGTGCTCTGCCATGTGCCGTATGTCAGGAGAGAACTGGCACTTTTGCTTCAGGTCCTGCAGCATGTCTTCGATGGATTTGCCGAATGCTGGGACAACATCCGGCGACAGCTCCTGCAGTATCGTATTAATGTTACGCCGCATAGTTGTTAGTAAGCACACTGACACATTGAAAGAAGAATCGATCATACGCAGCGACATACCTTGTCGGGCTCACCAGCATTTCCAGACGTCAGACGTCCAGTCACAGATGGAAACTCGCAGTATTTATCAGCATCTGCGCTGCTCTTGAGGCTGTCCAGGATTGTCACGACGTATCTCATGCCCACTCGGTGGCTGGGATTTGGGGCACACATTTCCTTCACCAACTTCCAATGGTCTTTGCTACCGATGCCCGGTGGAGGAGTCGTCACGCTCCGAAGCAAGTAGTGGCGAAGTGACGAACCGAACCGCATGCGCCACGGATCATCCATCGTCAGAATATCCAGGATGCACACTCCAAACGCGTATACATCAGAGGCGAATGACGGTGACTCTCCATGTTGGACCTCTGGAGCTGTCCAGTTGACCACACTGCACTTGTTGTTCTTGGCCATCACGTTCTCTGGTTTGCTTTCACGCGTGATGTCAAGCTCAAAACCACCGATCTTGGTTTTTCCATAATCTTCTCGGTTGTCAGGTCGCCGTGGACGATCTCTCGCATGTGGAGGTACAGCATCCCAAGCGCAGCTTCGTGCAGCTTGGTCAACCGGATACTGCGGTCTCGGTTGTTTCGCAGATACCCTTGCAGCGTCTTGTTCTTCGCGGAGTCACAGACGAAGAAGCGAGGCTGGTCGACGTGGCAGGCACCAAAGAGATCCAGCACGTTTGGATGTCCAAGCTTCTGTCATGTTGCAGCAATTTCTTCGAACTGAGCGGCCTCCAGGTTACACTTGGAGATCATCACGACTGACTTCACCCACCTTCCTTTCACGTATCGGCTCTTGCCAACAGCGTTCCAATCTTCAATCTCGATGTTGTACCGACTGATGAACCACGCCGGGTCTACCAATCAGAGACGTTGCCGCCACCCAGTCGCTGGATGACATCTTCCGCAGTGCGCTTGTCCGCCAGCTCCTCTTTTCGAAGGTTCTTGAGTAGGAACTGAAGGTGCGTCACCGCGTCGACCTTGACTTGTTCGTCGGTAAGCTCAGTGTCCAGTACCTGGTTGTCTTTCACAGTTTCACGAAGCTTCTTTCCCTGCTCCTCCTTGTCGCTAGTCCACGACTGTAGCCAATTCAAGTGAATTGCCGCTTCGTTGTTGACACCGAACTTCTTCATGAAGCTGTCGATCTCTTCATACAAGTCCCGAAGGTTGGCAATGCTGGCATCATTCGCAATGAAGCGCGTCACAGCCGACCTGCTTCGGCACCGTAACAACTGCCTGCACACCCTGTACACGATGTCGGCGAAGATTTTGTCGCGAACTTCAACAGCCTGGCTCTTTTGCAGCTCCAGGCAGATACCCATCAAGCGCTCCACGATCTTGCCGTATATCGTCTAGGACTCTTTGGTACCTTGGCAAAGCTCTTTCATTGTCTCCAACGTGCCAGCGAGGAGGGAGACTTTGTCGTCAGATAACGTCGCGATTGCCCGCGTGCTTTCTTTCCCCAGGAACTTGAAGTAGCCGCGGAAACCCCACCGAGCTGTTGAGAGCAAGATCGTCTCGCCATCTTCCGAGTCGCGAGCGTGAAGCGAAGCGCCGCGATCCATCAAGAGTCTCAGGATGCTGATGTGACCAGATCGTCTAGCGGAAATGAGGAGCGTGTTGTAGTCCGGGTTTTTGTAGACACTGCTTGCGCCACTCTCAAGCAGTCGTTCGATCACCGCGCTACGGCCTTTCTTGATAGCAAGATCGAGGGGAGTCTCGCCAGTCAGAGTCTTTCCGTCGATTTTAGCGCCTCTTTGGATCAGCATGCTCAAGATGATGGTGTTCTTGATACCAACTGCGACATGGAGTGGCGCCCATCCCGCGTGGTCTTTCACCTCCAGTGAGGCACCGGATTCTAGGAGGAACTCCACAACTTGGCGATGGCGGTTAGCGATGGCAAGCATGAGAGCAGTTCGGCCGAACCGCTGCGTGTCATCGACGTTCACTCCTTTGTCGATCAGAAACTCGGCGGTCTCGAAGTGACCAAACTTGGCAGCTGCCATCAGCGAAGTCTTCTTCTGTGAGTCTCTCGCGTTCACAGATGCTCCGCCAGCAACGAGGAGATGGACGATCGCAGCATGCCCTTTCGATGCAGCGGCGAACAGAGGCGTCATGCCGTCTTCATCATTCTCATGAACCGCTGCACCAGCTTCGATCAGCAGCTTGGCGATCTTGACAAAGCCATTCTCCGCAGTAGCGAGCAGCGAGGTCTTGCCTTGGCCCTGCTTGACGTCAACAGTTGCACCGCACTTGATCAGCAGCTCGACAATTTCAGCGTTCCCGCGTTGAGCTGCGAAGTAGAGCGGCGTCGCTCCACTCGGTCCTCTCGCATCGATGGATGCGCTCTTGAAAATCAACAGGCGCGCGAGCTCAGTGCGGCCATTGCCAACGGCAACATGCAGTGGCGTCCACCCGTTCTTGTCCTTGTGGGAAATGAACGCCGCACTGCTGTGCTCGAGAAGAAACGCAGCGACGTTCAAGTGGCCGTTGCTGACGGCAAACATGAGCGGCGTCCGTCCCAGCTTCTGCTCAGCGTCCACAGCGGCCCCGTGTTCAACAAGACACTTGACGATCTCCAAGTGACCGTGCGTCACGACAGCAAACAACGGGGTTCTTGATTGCTGATCCACGGCATGTACGTCGGCGGCATCCTTCACTAGAGCGTTAACAACCTCGAGATGAGCGTTCTCAGCGGCAGCAAACAGAGCGGTCTTGAGCTCGAGGTCCGTGGCGTTGACGCTGGCGCCGTTCTCAAGCAAGAACTGGCTTGCTTCATGTTCCCACTCTCCGCCTCACAGACGAGCTGCGTCTTCCCCGCAGTGTCGTGCTCGTCGATCGACACGCCGTGCTGCGTCTTCAGCAGCTCGACGATGCCGGCGTGACAGTGGTGCGCGGCGAGATGGATCGCCGACTTTCCATGCTGATCGTCTTCACGCACCAAGGCACCTTGCGCAAGCAGCACTTGGACAGCGGCCACGTCTCCTTTCGCTGCTGCACGATGCAGCCCTTCGGCGAGTCCGACGAGCGGTAGTTGGGTCGGTGTCGTCGAACTTAGCCTCCTGCAAGTCAGCGTCGTCGCTCGGAACAGTGTCAGTCGTCGCAGGTACGTCGACCACGCCGCTCTCGTCGCTCGGTGCAGGCACGTCGTCTCGCGCGCCGTCGTTGTTGTCATCGTCCACCGCCGTCGCGCGTCCGAGGTCGTGCGGCGACGCTGCTGCTGGTGTCTCCACCATCGTGGATTTTGGCAAGTGAGCTCATTGGGAATGGGAACTCTGACCCAAGAAAGAAAACCACCAGCCCTCCGCGTAGCCGCAGCTGCCTAAATGATCGAACGAGGCCAACTCTGCACACACTTAGCAAAAGGATGCGTTCACCCGCAGTTCTAATATAGTCGTAATGTTCTAAACTATGGTATGTTCATAGCTGCTTGATTTCAGGAGAGAACCCTAAAGCAACACTTAGGATCCTAAAATGGGTTGTTCGAGCGTTCGTTTTGGAGGTCGAGGCGATCGTTGATGCCTTTACAGCTTCGTTCAGCTATTTCGTTTACGCACTGTACGCATGCAGCGCAAGGCGATCTGATCTTCCCAAGCAAGCAATCGAGCTTTACTGTCCGTATCACTACAAGATTTGTTCCTGCTCGTCTCGTGGGGAGAACTCAGAGGTGGGTAGAGTTTACTGGTGGATCGCGATAACATTGCAAGTACATGGCAAGATACAAACTCCAGAATGGTCTCTTTGGGTATACGTGGTCGCGAGCGCGCGGTGTGAGTCGTACGCAAAGCAGAGCTGTGGAAGCGATTGCACTGTTCATGTCGGCTGTAACTACTGCGACCAACTCAACTTAAAACACAGTCGACATACAGGCGATTGACAAGCTTGTCTCTCAGCTGAAAGAGAGACAAGTCAGGAGGAACGTCCTACCGTGACTGAGAAACGACACAACTGGAGTGCTGTTGCTGGCAAGCCCCCCCCCACGGCAGTATCAGGGAAAGCCACTATTCGTTTACAAGCTTCTTCAAGTCAACCAAGACGCGTTTAAGCGCGAACGCATTGAAGTGGTTCCAGCTCCACTTGACGAGGTGATTACTCCTGATTTTCTGAGCTTGGACATGTACACGTGCTCGGACGTGACCGACTACTCGATCGTGCCGCCGACGACCAGCCCGACGGTCCAGCAGGCGTAGGACATATGCACCAAGTCACTAAGTACCCCAAGCTCGTGCTGAGCTCAAAGAATGCCCGCATCTGGAGAAAAGCTGGAGTTTAAGTTGGACGACAAAGGATGTGGCCGAGAAGTAAATGACACCTGTCTTTTTCTTATAAAGAAAAAGATAGTCCATGGCTTCGAATGACATCTGTGTTTTGCCTCCTCGTCTACCAGTCGCAAGCTCTCCAGTTCACTCTCATTCTCGCTCTCACCTACCAGCGCACAAGTCTCCGTCCAGCTCCGTCCAGTCCAAGCATTCGCGCGCCATTGCTTCACAATGGTTTTTCAGTCTGTACTGGAAAGCCCTCTGCTCGAGATTGTCGCGGACTTTATCATCCGGGCTTCGGCAACATGATTCTGATGGCGCTGAAAACGATCAACGGCCTCTGCAGCGAGCTGAAGGAGAACAAGATCATATGCGAGCGCGTGGTGAAGCGCCATATGATCATCTGGGAGGAACTCAAGAAGATCGATGACGCAGACATGCTGAGCGAGAACAACGTGATCCCGCAGTACGGCAAAGCGCTCGTGAAGACCGACAGGGGATTGATGTTCAGGCAAATTCCTGTTTTTTGGCTCGGATTTTCCTATTTGAAGGAATGGCTACCTTCTTTCGCCTTCTTCTGCCAGGTTTCTGTTTGAAGTGCCAACAGTGACTAGCTTTTTGTGGCTCGGAATCCCCTGTTTGAAGAATTGACGAACTGCTTTCGCCACGTTGGGTCGGAATCTCTGATCGAATTGCCAAATGGTGACTGACGTATACTGGCTGGCTCATTCAGCTCGAAATGTTGGATGCTCCATAAGTCTAGCTTGGCAAACGTGGCAACCGTCTTGAAATATTGGACGATCCAACATTTTGCGCTGGCAAAAGAATCGTTTATTTTCATAAACAGCCATGTAGTCAACTACAATGCCCCTCTCGCTTATTTCCGGTTGTGTTGGAGCTCTTGCCAAAAATCCGCTACACCAGCAAGAAAGAACGTCAAGCAGACCGACAAGAAGCAAGCATCCCCATGGCGCTCTCGTTGCGATTCGCGGAAGAAGCGGACTTTAGGTGCGTCCTGCCACCGTCCCCTCGTCGCGCACACAGCACAGTGCACTGTGTGTGCCAGCATGTGTCTATCGTAATGGCAGCGGTGTTCGAGAACGCTCTGCCGCGCTCTCATGACAAGCTCGTCGCTCATCCTCTCTCTTACGAATGCTCTAATGTACTCATGTGAATGTTAATGCTGTGTGTGATCGTCTGCAGCTCGCGCGCAGTGGGCGTGAACCTGCAAGGAGAAGACGAGCGTCCGCTGAGCGACGCGATCTTCCGCGTACGTTATGCTTGCAGCAGCCATTTGTGTGATGTCCAATACGACTCTGATGCTCATCGAGATATGCCTATATGTGTGGCTCACTGTTTGCGTATCTAAATGCACATCCGTAGTGGAGCAAACGTGTACGCAATGCGCTCCAGGCGCGTAGCAACGCAGCGGCGCAAACCCCCGTTGTGCACGTGGAGAAGCTCATTATCGGGATGCCCGGTGGCCCCGAGAAGTTTCTGCACGAGTTCACGTCCGAGTGGACGACCGTCGCGACGCTCATTGTCTCGGACGAGACCATCGTGAGTCTATGTTGCTACGATTGATCGCGTGTGTGAAGTGGTGGGTTGTCATGTGCTCACACGTGGCTATGTGTGTGGTTATTCTGATGCGTAGCAACCGTGCAAGCTCCACCGTGCGTCTATCTCTGCGTGCGTCGTGCTCTCCAAGTACGACGTCGACGACGAGGAGAACTTTGGCAAAGTGTTTGCCGTGCGCGTGCCCTTTGCGGTCTCGTCGCAGTCGAGCTGGGTCTGGGTGAACGCGCTGCACAAGCACATCAACGCGCGCGAGATCTTCTGCCTCGACTCGCAGACGACCTCGGCGATCTACGACAATTCTCACGACAGCAGCCGTAGCAGTGAGCGCTACCCACTGCTACGCATGCTCGCGACGTCCTCGGTCGTCAGTGATGCAGAAGGCAAAGGCGCGTACCCAGTGCGCACTCTGGAGATTCCGCGCTTCACGACTGGGATCCCCGCTGCGCTTCTCACGCTGGTGTGTGCTGCTACTGGATCGCATTTCGATCGTTACTGGAATGAAGTAAGCTCATGTCTGTGTGATTGTGCGACTGCTGTGTCTGCAGGGCGAGGTGAAGAAGCAGCACGTGCGCGTGCTGTTGACGATTTGCGAGTTCACAACCGTTGTGTCTGAGATCGTGCGCAGTCTGTTGCCATTGTGCGGGCTCTTGGCGCTCGACCGCCCGCTGTTCTTCCGGCCAAAGGGGGTCGAGCTGGATGACCAGGAGTTCAATGGCCTGTACACATAGAAGGCGATCTGTGGGGTGGGATGACGAGCGTAGGCATCATCAACAAGAAGCGACGCGACATGCGCTCAGTTCGTTTGATGACGAGGGAGGGCAGCCAGTGAGTGAGTCGTGTGCAAGCACCAGACGCGCAAAATAGATCTCGCTATTTCTGCGAGCGCTAGACGCCGCCAATTTTAGTCTCGCTCGCGCCAGGTAAAGCAAAAAAGGAGTGGGACGACTGACCGTGACTGACTGATTGTCTGCCTGTTTGCTCGCTGTTGCACCATCTCGATTTCATTCTCGCAGCTTTGCGCTGTGTTCTTGGCGACACTAAGACCCGACTGGTTGATCTGCACGTGTGCAGGGAATGCGTTGCGCCTAACCTTGGTCTTGTAGGTGTGTCTGTGGTTTTCCTCGCAAGCGTCTCGCTGTTCTTCCCAGCCTCCTGTTTCCAAGATGCAACAGCAGCAGAGATCGGCCTTGCCGACGACGACCGAAGCAGAAAGAGGAGCACACAGCGTAGCGATGCCGTTGTCTTCATCGTCTTCCAAGTCGTTCTCGACGCGGTTCCTGCCGTCCGATGGCATTCCAGAATACAATGCACTGCTCGACAACCACCTCGGCAAGCGCCGCGAGTATCTGCTCGGGAACCGAAAGTCCCTTGAGCTGCTGCAGCAGACCGGCGTGATCTCCCGAGTGCAGCAAGACAATCCGAACCAGTACGTCGTGTACATGACTGAGAAGCCGATCCACCGACGCAAGCGCCTGCCGCCAAAGCTGTCGTCAACTCCTGGAGGTGCTAGTAGCAGTGAGAACGCGTGCTCTTCGTCCGAGCGTCCACCGCCACCATGGCATCAAAATGGGCACCACAGATGTTCATCTTCGGGCCTCAGAAAGAGCGAGACGACGCCTCATTTAATGCCGTCTCGCTATTGGAGCAAGCAATCTCAAGGCGTCCGAAGTAGCGGTGGTGATCAAGACGACGACAGTGACGACCGAGACGAAGATGAGGGTGGTGAGGATGAACAGGACGACGTCTCCACTTCCATGGCGTTCAAGCGTCGCAATTCTGGCGCAGAAAGTGGCAGCAGCATGCTTCAAAGAGTGAACAACAACGGAAGTGGACTGAATCCTCTGAACAGCGGTGGTGGAGGTGGTAGCGAAGTATATAATATGAGTAGCAAATTTGCTGCAATGAAGACACTCGGCCGCAGCTTGAGCACGAACGCACTGGCACGACAGAATCACGTCCTCGACGATCGCGACCCAGCGGTGTTGGGCGATAAAGCAGCAAAGCTGAAGGCGAGCGACAACCGCCAACGTTCTCTACGGAGTGAGTCAGTGTCAGCTGCGCCGAGTCAATTTCGAATGCGAAGCAAGAGCGTCGTTGTAGTGCCACCGCACGTCCTTCCTCTTCAATTGGAATTAAGAGACGCTACCACCAGTGGCAAGGCGGTGATTCAACAGGGTTCGCAGTCACAGCAGCAGCACCAGGCGCACAAGAAGGCGCCGCTGAAAGGCACCGTCGAGCATCTACTGGAGAGCGACGCATCGTACATGACACAGATCCGAGCAATGAAGGACCAGCTCGCTGACCTCGACCACGAGAAAGGCCGGTTGGATGCTGAGGTGGCGCAGATCCGGAAGCGTCTGCGAGGCGTCAACGCAGTGCACGAGAACGACGTCGCCGTAGCGCATTGCTCGTCGATCATGCAGCATCGGCTCTCAAAGGCTGAAGAGGAGTACATGAAGCTGCTCACTGCGCAGGTGCAAGTGCGGAAAGACGTCGACCGCGTGCGAAGAGAGATCCTGTCGCTGAAAAAAGTGCGGAAGAAGCTCGAGGCCGACATTGACGACGTGCGGCACATGAACGCGACAATCGAGGACCGGATTCGAGCGTCCAAGACGACGCGCAACGTAGTCTCGGGCGAGCTCGTCGAGTTGGAGAAGAAAGCGGAGCTTGCAGCGGAGGAGCAGCGGCTCAACTTGCCGCCGGAGGAGGCAGTCGTGGTCGATGTTGAAAAGCTCATGAGCGCGGTTCAGGAGCGCAATTCGAACCGCTGGAGCTCTCGTCACGCGAGCGTGCCATGGGCTTCTGGTATTCCTCATGCATCTCCATCGACGCAGCTCGCTTCACCTAGCGGTGGAGACACCAGTCAGTCGAGCAGTCGAGCGGTGGATGGAATGGGCTCGGCTTCCAAGCCACTTCTAGCGTACCGGGTACGTGCCCATCTTGTGGCCTCTAACCGCGTTGTCTGCTTCTTAGATTGTGGCTCACATGTGTACTTGACGTTTGTGTTGCTTTTAGGTTGCGTTTCAAGTCATCCAGAACTCACTCGGGTGCAAGGACCTCGCGTCGTTCGTTGAAAGCTTCATTCAGATCGAAGAGCAGCTGCTGTCGAAGTACAAAGCGACCCTGGCGCTCGAGGAAGAAGCCGTCGCGCTGCAGAAAGACGTGCACAAACTCATGAAAGAGGCTGCGAATCGACATGCGAGCATCCGCGGGAGCTATCAGGCGTGCGCGACGCTGCACGACGAGATGCAGGCGAAGATCCGCATGCTGCTGTCGCGCATCGACTCGTACAACGAGCTGCGCGAAGTGCGAAACCTGGAGCACACCCGCGTGCGAGGCATCATGCAGCGCTGCCTCGAAGTACTGCAGGCCGAGAAGCTCCTGAGCGGCCAGGAGTCCATCGGCGGCCCGATGCTTATGAGCGAGCTGCCGTCGCCCGCGCTCTTGGAGGCGCTGCAGAAGAAGATGACCGAGGTAGCGATGATCATGAAGATGAAACACAGCGCCAAGATGATCGAGGGACCGAAAAACTGCTTCCAGGCCACGGGCAGGGACCTAAGCGCGCGAAGGAGCAACATGTTTTCCACACGCGAGGCCTCGGTACGTGCGAGTGAATGCGATGATAGCGAATGTTCTTTAGCTAACGGTCTTTTCGTCTCATAGAAAATCGTCCTGGGACCCCGTGAGTCGGCCGGGTCCGCACTGGCGGCGATCCTCGGCACCGCACAGGCACCGTCGGTCGAGTCGGCGCTGGCGCTGACCGAGAAGAACTCGATGGAGAGCAATCACACGGCCATCTGCTCGTCCGACGCGGCGACGAACTCCAAGCGATCCATCGCAAAGATGGCAGCAACGAGTGGCGGCAAAATTAGCAAGGGCTTTGATGACATCGACAACGACGTCGGCCCCAGTAGCCACCACACGATCGAGAGCACGCGCCGGCGCTCGAGTCGCGTCTCGGTCGCTCTGCCACTGAGCAAGAAGCGCAACGAGCAGGTGTCTGAGGCTGAAGATGGTGCTGACGAATAGACTCAAGCAATGCGACTGCTGCGAGAAGACAACCAGCGTCATTCAACATCACCCCCTTTCTATTACCTCTTTGCTGTCTGGCTAGGCTCGTGTGGCTTGGGCTTGCTGAGCTTGCGAGCCTTGCTAGTAGTACCAGTGCTCCTCTGAGTGCTGATCCACTTGGCGCAGAGCGCGTTCGAGTACCGTTGACACGTGAAGAAGGGCGCGTACTTGGCGGTCTCCTCTGGGCGGACGCTGGGGAAGATGCGCTCAAAGTGGCCGAGACGGTCCATCTCGTCCTCCATGGCGTGCACCATGTCCCAGTCGCTGGGTGAGAAGAGCTCCAGGTGGTTGTTCTCGAGGCGAGAGACGCTCGGATCCAGCACGACCTCGTGCAGCTGCTTGTTGACGGCGGTGCGTGACGATACTGACGACGCGGGCGACAAGGAAGATAAAGAGGGAGGCGTGGTACTTGTGCGTCGAAAGCCTGCGATTGCGGCATGGAGACCCGAGCTGCGCCTTCGACTAAAGAGAGGCGCTGCTGCCTTAGTCGACGCTATAGAAGAAGATAAAGAAGACACCGACGATGAAGAGCTACTTCGAAAGTCAGACTTATGGTCGAGGTCTTTGGGCAACGCCCCCACTGGCAGACTGTCGATGGACACCGGCACCCCCACCAAGTGAAAGATGTCGCTGAGCAGGAGTCCCTTGACGCGCTTGTCGAGCGGCGAGCCGCCCATGAGCGACGGCGAGACGTTCACTTCGATGAGCCATGGCTTGAAGGTGCTATCGAGCATCACGTCGAAGCCAAAGAGCTCATAACACGCGACGGGTTTCTTGACAAACTGGTGCACGAGAGGCGTTAGGTGCGCCTCGGCCGCGATGATCGTTTTGCAGATGATGTCGCGGATCTGCTCCTTGAGTTGCTCAGGGTCCTTTAGCAACTGCTGACTCTGCAGGTGCGCGAGCAACCCTGTCAAGCTCCACTTGCTGCCGGCGTTGCCGTGTCCGTCCGTAGTGTCCTCAGCGTTCTCGACAAAGCGATCGTTCGTCTTGTTGACTGAGTAGTTGGTCAGGTGGCTGAAGCGATTCTTGAGCTTCTCGAGCGAATACTTGCTCGTGCAGAAGCGCGCGATGCCCTCGTTAAAGAGGTAGATGCGCAGCGGGTCGACGCTCGTGACCACCACGTAGATGCGCAGGTCGAACTTGTACCCGTCGAGCAGCAGCGGGTTCGCCACGTACCTCTGCACGACGTACTTGCGGTCTTTCGAGATCGAGTCAACGTCTTTCGATGTGATCACGCGGATACCCCGACCGCACGCGGATGCCGGTGGCTTGAGGATCCAGATCGACCTGCCTGAGCCTGAACTTGACGAACTCACAGCACCTCCGTCGTTGTCTTCACGCTGGATCGCGCGGCGGAACGCGTCCATTTGGTCCGGAAGTGTAAAGCCTTCGGGCACGAAGCTGTAGTTCGCGCCGAATCGGCGTTTGTACGACACCAGCGTCCGCATGAGGCGATCTTTGCGGCCGATGACCCACGGATCCGGGAAATGATTGAATACCTGCGCGTGCTGGGTGTCGTTCTTGAATAACTTGAACTTGGTCTTCGGGATGTGCTTCGCCCACGCAATGTGCCAGCCCGTCCACTTCTTCTTCGTGCGCATGAGACCAGCGACAGCGAACGCGTTCTTCACGCAGTTGCGCTCCCAGTGGGTCTTGTAGAAGAGCGGGCAGTCCTGCGCGTTGAGCATGACCACGCGGTGTTGACCGACTGCCGCCGCACCACTGCCACCGCTGCTGGTGCTACCGGTAGTGCGGCTACTACCCGCTGGTATCTGGTACGTGTACTCGCGCGTGATGTTGAGATGCGGCGGGTAATCGAAGCAGATTGTTGGACTGCGAGTCGAATCGTGCCGGCTGAAGAGCAGCTTCACGACGGGCGACGTCTCACACTTATCATTTCTCTTCGACGGGGGCGGCAGTGTGCCAGTGGCATTACCACTGCTATCCAAAGCGCCGCTAGCTGCCACAGTATCCAGCTCGTCTTCCTCCGCACCATCTTCGTCCTCGTCGCCCTCGTCGTCCTCATCTGCATCTTCGTCGTCCTCGTACTCGTCAGGCTCCGCATCAGCACCTGCGTTGGACTGCTGCTCGCGTGTGAAAGCCTTCAGCTGCAGCTTGGACGTGGCGCTTTCCAGAGCTATGAGCTCTTCTGGAGAAGCCGACGGGTTCGCTTTCGATGGATCGTCGATTTGAAGCAGACGCCGTCGCAGCTGCAGCCGTGTCTCCATTGCGCTTTCGAGATCAGAGTGCGGGTAGTTGACAGCAAACCCAACCCACTGGAGAGGCAGAAGCTCAGTCAGCGCAGTGTGCAGACCGAAGGCTGGGCAGAGCAGAATCAGGAGCGTGATCCCTGGCTCGCTTTGATCCGAGGAGATTCGCCTGCGTCGAGCTGTGACTTTTGGTCGCAAGGGTCATTTCCAGCGGCGTCCGTCCGTTCGCGTGATCTAAAAACGACCTTCGGAAAGATCTGCAGGTTTCGCGGCGCTCACCATACAAGGACGACGAGAAGCACCTGAACGCCGTGACCCCCGACCACTATGTGCGCGACCACGAGCTGCTCATCCCGATCGCCCCGAGCGTGACTGAACTGAAGACTACGTCGGCCTGGAGCGTCGACGGCGCCGTGTACGCGCGCTCGTTGAAGCGCAAGGCCGACGTGTTGGGGAGCATCACCGATGACAAGGACGTCTACGTGGTCTTCAACGACAAAACCAAGAAGCTGTATCTTTTCGAGTCCGACCTTGCGCGCGAACCCATTTCGGAGCTGAGCGGTCAGATGATGACTGTGGAGTTCAACAACACGAACTTTGAATTTGGCGTGCGAGTTGCTCATAAGGAATTGGAGAAGCCCGAACTCTTTAACGCGGAGACAGAGAGCGTGCAGGTGGAGTTCGTGGTCGCGTGCCTCAATATCGGCGCCAACTACGCAGAAGGCAACGTCAAGAAGCTCATTGAGGCTCAGAGGAGCGGTCTGATCACTCGTGTCGCCTTCCCGGTAGATCAGAGCATGCACTCTGGTCTGTTGACCGAGGTCGCAATGGCTGGTGTCGCGACCACTTCGATCTTGGAACTTGGACCGGAGAACCACTCGGAGATTTCGCACAGTGTGTCCTTCGCTGATGCTCCGATTTCGGCAGAGTACCGCGACCAGCACTCAGTTGATGTGCCCCCGACTTCGCCGAGTGAGCATCAGAACCAATCGGCTGATTCGTATCTGACATCGACGAGTAAGCACCAGAACCGTGACCAGTATGAGAGTGAGTACTCGACTTTGTCGGACGACCAGAGCCAACCAGTCGAATCGAGCCTGACTTCATTGGAGCACCAGGGTCATCGCCTAGATGGGCTCTCGACTTCGAACGAGTCCTCGGGCCAAGAAAACGGCTTGTGTCCGACTTTAGCCAAGAACGACGAGTATCATCCAGTCGGTGCGTTCTTTGACCCAGCCGCAACTCCGTAAGTAAGTGTTGCTTTTAGCGCATGCTCATAGCTCAGATCCGTATCGTATCGTTCATACTTCGTACTCAGTGATACAGCCACAACCTTGCACGTGGGGTACAGAGCAGCTCGTTGGCCTTGGCTTCGAGCGCACATTGACGCGGCTTTGAGACTGAGCTTGCTGTGGCAAGTTCTTCAAACGTATCTTGGAAGACCGGGACAAACTCGTCTGC
>JAASGT010000579.1:0-21020 GCA_023334315.1 Globisporangium alternatum
ACGAAGACGTGTTCGCGCTGCGGGAGAATCAACCGCAATATCACGCATGAGAAAGTCTTCCAATGTCCAAACTGCGAACAGACGATGGACAGAGACGTGAACGCCGCTCGCAACATCTATCTCAAGAACGAACACTTACTCACTTGGGCTCTCCGAGCTCGGGTGACAGGAGATGCCTACTCCGAGGGTGTCGGGTGCTTTAGGTTTACTTAGAGCACATGACCCGCAATAAAAAGGAAGGTCGCTTATTTGTCGTGTTGGTACTTTGGTATCTCATGGTAAGTTGGCGATCTTCTGAGGCGCAGGGCATATGCCTCAATAGTTGCCTCGGTGGTAGTTCAACGTGCATGGGGGGGGGACGCTATCGCTATATTATACACATCCAAATGGGTTCTTCTCCTCACACTCATCACTCTTATACACCTCACTGATAGATAGCCCATCTACATGCAGGTGCTGAACAAAGCCGTGCCGACTCACCGCTGGTGCCGCCGCACCTGGAGCGCCACTTGGACCTGCAAGCGGCCGAGCAGCTTGCCGCCGACTGTGAGCGAGATGGACGTCTCGCTCTTCCTGCCCGTCGCGTCCACGCAAAAGGTACCCTGGCCCAGGATCTGCTCCGAGGCCGCGGGCACGGTCGTCAGGATCCGCGCTCGTCCCGAGCCCATGTCGTTGGCACCACCGGAGGCACCGACCGACGCCTCACTGGGCTGCACAAAGGGCGACCCGAGCATCGCTGTCGCTGAGGGCGTGCGCGACATCCCACGCGCGCGCGACTGAGCGCGAATGAGAATGGCCACGTGCTTCTTACCGCTCGGCTGCGCCATCGTGTTGTAGCGTAGACCGCCCTCGACAAAGTTGTTCCACTTGATCGTGTGGAAGTTGGACGTGGGCGTGACGGTCGACGCAAAGTCTGAGCCATTGCCATTGTGGCCGCCCTTGCCACCGCCATTCTTGCTGCCGCCACCGCTGTCCATCCACGTGAGGTGCTCAGCGACCTCGTGGAGCTTGCGCTGCTGCGAGAAGACGTCTTCACACGGGATTGGGAACAGAAAACCAAACTCAATGTCCTCGACGCGGTCAAAGAGCGTCGAGCCGGGCTGGCAGTCGATTGCGTCCATCCAGTGGATCGACCGGAAGTCGATCTTGAGCCGCATCCCGCACGTCCCCGGCACGTCCTTCATGCGACCGGCGGCCACGGCGCTCGTCGTCGCCGAGTTGAGGATGTTGAGGTGGCCGCCGCCCGAGTTGATCCAGAGCGAGTCGTCGGCCGCGTACGGGGACAGCGGGTGCCTGGGCGACAGTGTTGAAGCCACGTTCTGGTCCAAAACGGGCTCGTTGAGCGTCACTTGGAAGATGCCGAAGACGGGCTTGTGGTCGGACGTCGTCACACTCTCGCACGAACTGTATGAGATGCACTCGATCATGTCCTGTGAGCCCAGCAGTGATGAGTGGAGCACGCGGTCCGTGTACGACGGGATGCGGTAGCCGCCTTTGCTCGTGATGAGCGTGAAGTTCTTGAGGAACGAGTGTGGGTCCGCGGGATTGAGCTGCTCGCCCCGGATGCGTCGAAACGTTGGGTAAAAGCCTATGGGCGGCTCCTCAAAGCCGTAGAAGAGCTGCTTACTGTTGAGCAGCGCACGGAGCTCGTCGTGGTCTTCCACGAGCGACATGAGCGTCGGCTGTGTGGCTGTAGTTGTCGACGTCTGGATCTCGCGCTCGAGCTTGGGCGTGACGCACTGCTGGAAGTCGTAGCTGCTGTTCGTGGGCGAGTCGATTGTCTCGTCGCCGGAGGCCTCCGACGGCGGCGACGACGGCAGTGGGAGCACGACGTCAATCCCATTAGTCGAAGATGATGACTCGGAGTGACGCGTCACAGTCGCTGCCTTGGACATCCCCACTTGCGTGAACAGCTCGAGCATCTCTTGCGGATTGGCAGCTCTTCGCGTCATGCGGTAGTTAAAGTCGCCCAATATGAAGCTGTGGTGGTGCAGCAGCGGGAACCCAAAGCCGTAGTCCTCGTCATCGAGGTAGAGCTGCTGTAGGATCTGCATCGCGTCCTGGTTACGGCGCTCAAACTTGGACGCGGGCGTCTTCTTGCTCTCGCGCGACTTCTTGCGCTTCGGCAGGCGGTTCGAGCTCGAGTCGGACGCCAAGTGGCACGTCGCGAACGCGAACGACGTGTTCTCGTACCGGAACGACATGCCCACGGCACCCTTGTTGGACGCGCGGCCGAAGACCAGCAGCGACTTGCCGCGAAACACCTCTTGCGCGTTCTTGTTTGAGCTCTGGCGGTACGGCATCTGGAAACGGCCATCGAGCACGGCGCTCTCGCGCACAAATACCGTGAGCGCGATGTACCCGTGGTAGCCCAGCGCAGTCGCGCGCTTGCCGATCTCGCACGAGTAGTACACGAACTTGCACTGCGAGCCGACCACGAGGTGGTGGTGGATCTTGGTCTGCAGGTCCGCGAGGTCCATGCATTCCTGCACGCCGATCACGTACACCTGGTAGCCTAGCGGGATCCAGTTTGCCTGATGACAAGCAAACAAACACATAAACAAGACTTGTTTGGTTTGCGCAACAACAACTCAGCACAACACAAATGCACAAGCAACAAATGTACCAGCTCTTTCTCGTTCACGTTCTGCTCGCCCATGTTGAAAGTCGAGACGAAGAGCGGAAGCTTCTTTGGCCGCATGGTCGTCGCCGACCTCTTCTGCTGTAGCTTCTCGTAGCTGGCCTTGCGAGTCGCATTCTGTTGTTGCAGCTGCGACCATGAGCTCCTGCGCTGCGAGTCGTACTGCGGGAGGTAGTTGAGGATCGACGAGCGCATGAGGATGTCGTCGGCGCCCGTGGAGAACAAACACTGCTGGGTGCGCGTCGATCCCGTGACGAAGCTCATGGCCGTCGTGCCCGATTCGTGGGTCCCCGTCATCATAGTAAGGTCCAAGTCGTCGCCAAACTGGTTGTTGCGGCGCTTTTTGAAGAACTCGTCAAAGCTCTCGTTCGTGGGGGACGAGACGCTGTCGGCCGGGAACGTGCGGCCACGGGGTAGTTGCTCGTCTTGCTCTTCGAAGGCCTGCCGCCGGCACAGTCCGCCGTACACGATCGAATTCGAAAGCCCGTCGAGGTCCTGGATGATCTGCGCAAGGAGTCCGAGCTCAAAGCTGTGCAGGTTGAGCACTTCGAGGACTGTTTGGGATCAGTAGCAACAAAAAACTTGTGTTAGCATCAACACACAAGAACAGCTTTCAAGCAAGCAAACACTTGTTTGCGCGTTTGTGTCGACAACAGTGATGAAGTAGGAAAGGACTCACTTCGATAAGCCATCATCGGCGCGCGGTGCACGATGAATACGACGATGTAGAGCAGGTTCTTACGTCGGATGAGCATGGAAGACGTGTCAGCCTCCACCGTATCATGCCTAAACAAACACACAACATGTTGCGCAAGTTAACAAGTGCTGTACTTGCGTGACCAACAAACACAATACCCAACAAGTACCCAAACAAGCAAGAAAAAAGACGTACCAGGCGACACGGCGCTTCATGTTGAAGTGGATGAGCGCGTGGAGTACGATGATGTAGACGAGCATGACGGCGTAGAATGCGTAGAAGTGCAGCAGGATGAAGCGGTCCTCCTTGAGCCAGCAGTAGAACGTCGCGTCGCCGTACCGGTGCGTGGCCACGTGGTACACCACAAAGCCGAGGCTCGGCACGAACGTGATTGCGAGGAAGAGCGAGAAGCGCGACTGACGCTTGGCGTCACTCTCGCCGCCGACGATCCAGCGGTAGAGGTAGAAGGCCATGCAGCATACCCAGAGGCAACTGCCGAGCCCTGTGGCGTGCAGCACGGACGCCTGGATGTTACACAATACGCTGTTGTTGACCACGGCGCGGCCGACGATGCGCGCGAGGATCGTTGCGAGGTCAAAGAGCAAGAGCACGAGCACGAGCTTGGCCGTGAAGTCCATCTGCGGACGCCGTCGCCTTCGGCCCTTGGCGAACCAGTGCTGCCAGCAGAAGTGCAGGATCACGTACGAGATACCGATGAGCGAGAGCGAGCTCGAAAGGTAGATCGCCACCTGGATCGCGTGCTCCTGGTGCGTCGAGAGCGTGAACGACGCGAGGTGGTGTTGCTTGTCGCCCTGCATCGCGATGCGCGAGCTTGCGTGCTACGCGGCTGTGGGACTCCTAGCTGTACGCGGGCTTGCGCTTGCGTTGTCGAGCTTGCGCGCAAGTCGCCTTACTTGTGTGTTGTTCTTGTAGAGGATAGTCGCGAGTTCCTACTGCAGCCGCCGCCGCTTGCTTGTCTTGCGCGAGGGAGCACCTTCTTGCTCGATGTATCCGTTGCTGGGGGGTAATTTGTCCGCACACACACACCGACAGCGCAATTCCTTCCACAGAGAGCGCGTGACGGCGGAGGTAGACGGAATATAAATACACGACGCAATAGGTGGATTATGGAAGAAGTCGCACCGCGCGTTCTTCTTCTTTCTACTGCTGGCTGACTGGCCGTCCGCTCGCAATAACAAGAGCAAGTTGCTTGCCAACCGCCGCTTGATTGAGTCAAGCAAGCAACACACTTACGCAACTTGTTGTGGCTGTCGCTTGGCGTCCTGTTGCTGACTGGATCCCGCCGCCAATCGAGCTGCTTGCGGTCACCACCACCACCACAACGAGCGAAACACGGATATTGATGTCGCTCGCACTGTTGCCCACTTGCTGTCGTCGGACCACAACCGCCGCCGTCGTGTACGATGCGCATGCACGTACGCAGGCAGACAGAGGGAGCTCGCTCTATGGAGCTGCTCGCGGCGACAGAACTGGCGTGTTCTTCCATTCTTCGGGCATCTCGCTGAACGCAAAATGCGATGAAACTGACCTTACGAGCGATCATTGGCTGAAAACATGATTGTTACTAATTTTAGCCAATAGTCGACGGTAGGCTGACAAGCTGTCACGTTTCGAAAAGTGGTGCACTTGATGACGAAAGCAACCAAAAAAGTAATCTCTCTCTCTCTTGAGAGAGAGATGGATACATTTTGCAATTGGAGCTGCTCGCGTGGGCACAACACAAAATGCAACGGCAGCAAAGGTGCTAGCGTGCGTTGCCCTCAGAGAGCTGCACGCTCGCTTACCACCGCCACTCTGATGGCTGGCGGCTATGAAACCTAATGCTATCGCTCTCAGTGTGTTGGTCATTGCGAGCGGAGAAGAAGTGAGACGAGCGCGGTAAGACGAGCGCAAGGTGCGGAAGAACAGACGGACGGACGGACGAACG
The DNA here is from genome assembly GCA_023334315.1 of Globisporangium alternatum. Classification (NCBI taxonomy): domain Eukaryota; phylum Oomycota; class Peronosporomycetes; order Pythiales; family Pythiaceae; genus Globisporangium; species Globisporangium alternatum. The sequence continues at coordinate 5,287 of JAASGT010000579.1, forward strand.
GACCGATGGATGGATCCCTCGCGGCTGCTGACGAGAGGCACGTTACACACGCAGCTAAATACAAGCGATGATGGAGATTCCGCCCACGATTTACTATTGCGAGGGAGTGAGCGAGTGTGTGGTGGCTTGCATCAACAGCCTCTGCACAACGCGAATGCGACTTGGATGGCTGGAAATTTCACGCATATGCAGGTTTTACGACGTTGAAGATCCATTTGTCATCCGTTTTGCTGAGCAGCTCAAGGATTTCGCGACGAGATCTGATGCCCGCGCGCTGGACTTGATCGGATTCGCGTACCACTTCCGGATGATTGAAACGCAAACGGATGACGATCTGGACTTGATCGAATGGATGTGCGGGCTGCGCGAACGACGACTTGCGGGTATGTATCTATCTGTTCAGCGGCGAGGATCTCAAGGCCAGTACTCATCTGTGAAGTTTTTTCGTTGTGGGCTTCATGCACAGTCTTGGAGGGCAAAAGCTGAGCTAACATCCGTCCACCTCTGGTCGCAAACACTAGCAACTCTGTCACGATCCAATGCAATGTTATTATCCTCGGGCTTCACAGCTCAGACACCCCATGTGTGACGACACGCGACTTTGATCTCAAATCGCGAGGTGTCGCGTATCGAAGCAATGCGTGAGTACAGCTCTAACACTGCTTGGTAGGGTCGATCTGGCATTTCCACTTCTTACAGCAAGCCATATCGCCAAGTCTGTCGTGATCATGGGCTGGCTGTTCAGGCACGGGACGCGTCCTGGACAATCGTGGGAGACTTTGAGCCACCAAACACACGCACAGATTTGGTGCATAGTGGATACTACATAGTGGCATCCTCATGCCTAAGGCGATCTGCTCCCAGTCTGCGACGCAGGAGCTGCAGACAACAAGAGCTCACATAGGCAAGAGAAAGCCCAAGCGAGCGCTATGCCAACTCCCAGTCCTTCACTGCTTGTCTTATGCAAATCTATTCCTGCTGCATTACTGGCTTCTGCCTGTATGGGACGGAGACAATGGAGAAACGGATGCTATTCTTAGTACGTCGGGACTGCGAAGGGATCAAGTCGGATTGGCCCGCTATTATTAGCCACCAACGAGCTCAGCTGGCGAGTTCCTACTATAAATAGCACCACGATGATGCGCGTTCCTCTGGTGGCAATGGCCACGTGTGGTTTCAAATGGCTCAAAATAAGACGGATGCCCATGAAAGGCTGGCTTCCCGTTCTCTGCTCTCTGTGTGCCAAGGCCGCGTGAGCTCAGAGCTCAAAACGCGCGCCGCGGACGAAAACCTGCAGCAGCCATGGGCGTAAGCCGGAACGAGGACAAGGTGAGCTTCATCAAAAGCGACTCGCTGCAGCAACAGCCCAAGCGCAACCTCAAGCTCGATCTCGTGCGCCCGAATGGCAACGACGGCGATGAGGGCACGGACGATGACGTGGACGATTCAAACTCCCACCTGCTAAGTGCCAAGAACCTCTACATCGACTCGCCGCGCGTGGGCCAGATAGACGAGGACCTCACGGACGACGAGATCACGCGGCGCAAGCGCGTGGGCATGGCCACGGTGCTCGGGCTCTTCATGTCTGTCATGCTCTGCGTGCTCTTCATGAAGTACCTCTCGGAGCACGAGTCCTTCAGGTTCGTACCATCCAGCTCATCATGTGGTGGAAATTGATGCTCGACATGCTAACATTGTGATGGACCTCGTAAACTCTGCATTAGTGCACTCCCGCCAACGCAGCAGCGGTTCATGTCGGCGACGACCGCCAAGGGCGCTAAGGAGAACCTCGAGCAGTACACCTCGGTGAGTCATTCATTCAGTAATGCTCTAGAGATTATGACGGTCATGTAGTTAACCTTGGGCTGATCTCCTGAATGTTTCAACAGGGCAACCGACACACGGGCAGCACGGGCGACTACGAGATGGTCAAGTACATCCGCTCCAAGGCGATTGACTTTGGCATCGACGAGGAGCTCATCAAGATGGACGAGTTTGAGATCCTCGTGAACGAACCGGAGACACTCAAAATCGAGGTCAAGGACGCGGTGAACGCCACGACGGCGCTCTACGACCTCATGAGCAACTTCAAGACCAAGAAGAGCGCGCGCATGCCCGTGAGTCTCATTGACTCAATCTCTCAGTCACTGAAGGGCTCTTCATGCTAATCTCTCTGTGTTTCCTTGTACTGCAGCTCCCACCGTTCCACTTCTACTCGAAGAACGGCAGCGCCTCAGGCAAGCTCGTGTTCGCCAACTACGGCACGTCCAAAGACTACGCGGCGCTCAAGAAGGCCAACGTGAGCGTCGAGGGCGCCATCGTGCTCGTGCGCATGGGCGACATCACTTTGCCAGCCAAGGTCGTGATCGCTGGCAAGCACGGCGCCGCCGGCATTCTCACGTACAAGTAAGCCCAGGCTCTGAGTGTGCGGCTTGTATGAGGCTTCGCTGTCTAACTGATCACAATGTTTCTCTTTCAATGACATCACAGTGATCCGGCGGACGACGGTGCGAACAAGGGCAAGCCGTTCCCCGAGGGCCCGTGGCGCGTGAGCGACCAGGCGTCCTTCGGCAGCGTGTACATGGGCAACGGGGACCCGTCGACACCCGACGGCTTCTCGGCCACGGCGATCGACCGCATCACTGTCGACGAGGTCTTCTCCGAGAACAACACGTACAACATTTTGCCGGCGATCGTGAGCATGCCCGTGAGCGCCAAGCTCGCGCAGTCGCTACTGGACTCTGTAATTAAGACCTCTGGTAAGAACGCAACGGAGGTCTTCGGTACTCCAGCTGAGACCTCTGGAGGGCTCAGCTCAACCTACCGCGTGGGACCCAGCGACGTGGTGATCAATATCGAGAACAAGAACAAGTACTCGCTCAAGAAAGTGTGGAACCTGCTCATCACGATCAAGGGCTCGCGCGAGGGCGACCGGTACGTGATTGTGGGCTCGCAGCGCGACTCGCTCAACGCCGGCGCGGTGTCTCCAGGCTCGGGCAATGCCGTGTTCATTGAGATGCTGCGAGCGGTTGGGGACTTGCTGACAAATGGCTGGGTGCCGCACCGCACGCTGTTGTTTGCGTCTTTCGGAGGCGAGCAGTTTGGCTCCGTGGGCAGCTCCGAGTGGATCGATCGCCACTTCAGCCACTTGGGCGGCCGTGGCATCGTGTACCTGAACCTGCGGGATGTCGTACGTGGTGCTGGCCCACTCGACTGTGAAGCCGCGGCCTCGCTGCGTAAGAACATCTACCTCATGTCGGCCCAGGTGCAGCAGCCCAAGGCCGAGGTGGCTGTCGACAACTTCTTCACCACGACGGCGTCTTCGTCCAAGCGCGTCTTGCTTGAGGCTACCAGTAGCAGTACTCCTGTGGACGCGAACCTGGTGGCCACGACCCCATCTCCAACTGAAGCCAATAACCCGGACGATGACGACGACGAGCTCGACATCACATTACTCCCGCTCAACACGACGTTCAAGCGCGAGGACCTGCCGGACGACGGCAACTCAGTCTTTTCAGCCTGGCTGCAGGATACGAAGAAGAAGTCTCCGTCGGCCAAGCTTCCAAAGATCGACCTCCCAGGCTCGGACAACCGCATCTCGCCGTTCCTCGCGCGTTTGGGCATCCCGTCCATGGAGCTGAGCTTCGACGGCGACTACTTCGGCGTCGAGAACAGCGGCAACGACACGATCGAGTGGATGAAGAAGTTCGCGGACCCGGGTTTCACGTTCCACCGCGCGGCCGCGCAGCTCTACGGGAGCATTATGCTCTCGTTCAGCGATGCGATCTTCCTCCAGTACGACTTCACCGAGGTGGCGCGCGACCTGCGCTACGGTGAGGCGTACCTCGTGGACGCGGTCAGCAAGAGTGGACTCGTGGGCTCGCTCCCGCTCTCGCGCCTGAGCTCGTCGATCGCAACTTTTGAGACCGCTGCGGTTGCGGTCACGAAGGAGATCCACGACATGTCGGACCAGATGGTGAACCTCATCAACGGCGAGCTCATCGTGGACCTCAAACGCGTGCGCGAGATGAACACGCGGCTGCTCATGACTGAGAAGGCCTTCCTGCTCCCCGCTGGGCTGCCGCACATGCCTTGGCTCAAGCACGTACGTCTTCTGTCAACATTGTCGGAAAAGTGGGAAATTGGTGCTCGGAAATGGTGGACATTGTTGACTGACCTTCTTTGTGTGTTGACTTGTGATGGACAAACAACAGGCGCTGTACGGCATCTCCGAGTGGGACGACTACCGCGTGGGGTACTACCCGGGCGTGACGCAGGAGCTCAAGCGCGGCAACACGATCACGATCAAGCGCGAGCTCATCCGCCTGTGCCAGACGATCGAGCAGGCCGCCGACACGCTCTCCACCACGGTGCTGTAAGGAGCAACATGCGAGACAAATGACTGGACAGGAAAGCTTGAGAAAGAGCTGCTTGCCAGCCACTATCTTTATTATCAGCTGCATAACGATTTTTCTCATCATCATCACTACCAGCACCATTTGCAATACACAGCCTATCTATGAAATGAAATTCACTCTTTAGACCATAATACCTTGGAAGCCCTTGGTCTCAATACTTGCTCGAGCGATCCACGAGCGTGAACTTCATCGCCAGCAGCGTCTTGAGGGTCTCCTTGGCGATGTTGAGGTCGTACTCCTTCTCCTCGTCCGTCAAAAAGATGTAGGGCACGAGGCACGGATGCTTCTTCGCCTCGTCGTCGCGCTGCGGGCCGTAGGTCCAGCCCTCGTCCATTCTTCCCTTCGCCCACACTTCGTGTGCGTTCTCCGAGAGCAGGTCCACGAGGCGCAGCAGCCGCGGTGGGAGTTCAACGCTCGATGTGTCGATCGGCAGGGGACGGTACACTTCAGCGACATTGTTCTCGTTGTAGTACGTCGTGAAGTAGGGCGAGTCCTCCATGAGGCTGTTGCGCCGGAAGCTCATGGCCTCGCGCAGCAGTGCCGGCACGGGCTTCTTGCCCTTGGCCTCGGGAGAAAGAGGCGTCGGCGCTCCATTCGCAGTCGCATTCTCTGAGATGTCCACACGAGCAGCTCCACTGTCACCATTCGCGTTAGCGCTATTGCCATCACCGAGGATGTCCGACATCATGGACGACGAGCGCGACATGGATAGGGACTCCTGGAAGCTGCCGGCGTGGTTCAGTCGCACGATTGAGTAGTTCATGAACACGATCGACTTGAGCGTCTCAAGCGACGAGCGGTAGTCAAAAGCCTGCTCGTCCGCAGACAGTAGCTTGTACGGGATCAAGTTCGGGTGTTTCTTCTTCGCGTCGTCGCGCTGGGCGCCATAGACCCACCCTTGCTTGAGCCGTTCGAGCGCCCACATGTCGTGGCAATTGCGTGCGAGCATGTCGCCCAGGTACTCGAGCTGGCCGAGCTCGACGGTCGATGTGTCCACGGGCTTCGGCCTGTAGTTGTGACCCTCTTTCTCGCGCGACGGCATGTCGATGAGGCATCGGCGGAAGCGGTACATGACCTGCAGCGCCTCCTGGCGCACCTCAGCTTGCGTGCACAGACTCTTCTTCTTGTCCTTGCGTAGGTACAGGTCCAGCATGCGGTAGACTTCGTCGTAGCGCAGACTCGAGCGGCCGTCGGCGCGCACGCTCTCAAAGAGCAAGCCCAGGTGGTAGTCGTCCACGAGCTGCGACTTGGAGTAGTTCCAGAGCTTGATCGCGCGCAAGAGGCCCATGCGCACCTCCTTCAGAAAGCTGCGGAACACGTGGAACGCAAAGATCTGCCACGGAATGCGAAGCTTCTCGCCACCGAGTAGCTCCAGTACGCGCTCGCGGGGCGCCGAGCGGTCTCCACCACCATTGACACCGTCCAGATCAAAGTCGCTCTCGTCAAAAGAGCTACTCGCCGAGAGCGAGCGCAAGCTGATGGGCTTGCGCGATGTGCGTCGCCTAGCAGCTCCACCTGACGCGGAGCTGCTGTCGTCCTCGTTGTCCAACACGACGCACTCGACCGAGAGTTTATTGTGGCGCACGACCTTGAGCGCGATGCCGTCGCCGAGCAGCGAGTCACCCTTCAGGCGGATCTTAATACCGATCGGAATCATCTCCTTGATCGTCTTGTGGTCAAAGTTCTCCGAGAGTCGGATGTGCGTGACCATGGCGTCCTTGGCCGTGGAACCGGCGCCCAGGTGCGTGTGGTTCTTGCGGTCACCAAACTGGATGCGCCGATCAAACTTCATCCCGAAGCGCAACAGCGCTACGACGCGCCACACGGCCCCGCGGAAGAGCTTGCGCGCGCGCTGCCTCGTCTCCTCCTGGTCCACGAGATTCGTCGAGATAAGCCGCACGGGCTGCTTCGGGATCAGCCGGATCACCTCGTTCTTGTTGGCCACGACCGTTGGCGCACAAGCACGCAGGTAGTTACGCACGCGCGTGAGCACGTCGTACTCGACATCCTCCTCGTTGCCGTCGTCGTTCTTGGCCGACTCGTAGTACTCGGACAGGATCGCGACAAACATGTTGACGAGGATCTGGAACACAAGCACGACGAACGTGCCGATGAATACGGGCGCGAGCCGCGGGTTCGCCTGGCTCAGGCGACCATAGTCCATCTCACCGGCGAGCATCTGGAAACACGTACCGTAGGATTTCCCTATAGTCGAAAACTCCTCGAGCGCAAAGCCGAACGCGTAACTGCCCATGGCCGAGTACCCCAGGAAGATCAGGTTGAAGATGACGAGGAAGCCCATGAGGTCGCGGATCGCCATGCCCAGCACGCGCCAGAGCAGGTTCAGCGTCGAGTTCATGCGCAGAAACTTGAAAACCTTGAGCAGAGAGACCGCCGAGGCTAGCGACGCGACGTCCGAGAGCCGCTGGAAATTGCGCAGCAGGTTCTGCATATTCGAGTGGTCAACTTCCTCGACCTCCTGGCCGCTCATGAGCATGTTCAGATCGGTCGCAAACGTGCTCGAGGCCATGTGGAACCGCGCCATGTACACGAGGATGCACGCGAGCAGCGTGAGGTGCGAGAGTTCGAAGATGTTCCACATGTCCAGGCGCAGGTACGAGCTCGCACCCATGGTCGACATCTCCGTGGCCTCGCCGATGGCGTACGTGATGAAGAACAGGATGAGGCCGATCCAGAGCAGGATGCGGTGGTCGAACGCGTTCTTGAGCGCCACGACACTGTCGGAGAGCCAGCCGACAATGTTGAACACGCTGTGATCGTAGCTGCTGGAAACTCGGTGGGCTGAGCCATTGGTGGAGCCATAATGGGCGGCCTCGCTCAGCACTTCGTTGTCCTCGAGGCCGATGACGCGCAGGTGGGAGCTGTGGGGAAAGTGCTCCATGTGGCCCGACGGGCTCATCGTGAACACGTGCAGGCCGATCGTAAACACGCGCGTGACCGGGTTCACGAGCGTAAACTCGATGGACAGCGCACGTGTGGACACCGACAGCCAGTCGTCTTCTTGCAGGTCATCCACCTTGACTTGACACAGGTCCACAGCGTAGCCACCGTTCCCATAGCTCTCGAGCGGTGAGAACATCTCAAAGACCGAGTGGTAGAGCTCTGGCTGCAGTGAACCGAGCCCGTCGTTCCACTTGTACTCGCGACCGCTGCCCTCATGGCCCTGGATGGGGGTTCTCTCCTCCGTCTCGGCGTCGTAGAACGGGTAGCAGGGCGTGTACCAACCGTTGTAGACTTTGCACTGCTGCTGCTGCACGCGCACCTGGCGAAAGCGCACGCCGCCCAGACGCACCCACTGCGCCGTCACATCCTTCTTCTCGCACAGGTGCTCCGAGAGCGCACCCGCGAACTCGTAGATGTCGCTGAACTTCTTAAGTTCGCACACACCCTCTTCGCGACACGTGACCGCGCCCACGACGTCGTTCTGCTCGTAGCTCTCGTGCACGGGCAGCCACGCGAGCGTCGAGAAGAAGAGCGTGAGGAACACGAGGTAGACGATGAGCTCCTGGTAGAATTGCCGGCGCTTGATCTCCTTGTACTCGGACGCGACCGTTTTGAGGTCCAGTTTCTTCTTCTCCATGTGGATGCCCTTGAACACGTGCGTGATTGCATTCGAGTCGCGCGCCCACATTGAGATGAAACCCTTGGCCGCGCGCTTGGAGGTCACGACCTGATGCGCCACACCGGCGAACGTGGCCGAGCCCTTGCGCTCGAGCTTGCTGTCGCTGCCCGTTGTGGCTTTGGCGTCGTCGCTGCTCTCGGGCGGCTTCTCGCGGATCGAGTTGCGGATGTTAGTGCGCACGAGCGTCGCCACGTTGCGCAGACTCGGCTGGCGCGCTGTCTTCTTGGCTGAGAGTGTATACCAACAACATGAGGCACGTTAGAGTGTGTGAGATTCATAGCCACTCACTCGTTAGCAGTATACATGCGCACGCAAAACAATACACTTACGCTTAGGCTTCTTGACCGCCGCGTCCGCAGCAGCTGCGCCTTCGTCATCCTCGCTGTTGGACTCCTGGCGGCCCAGTCCCCCCGTGCGGTGGCGCCGGCGGATCGTTCCCACTACAATACCGCCGCTTGTGCCACCAGAGACGGCGCTGAGGCCGTTGCCGCTGCTCGTGCGGTCGCGTCCACTGCGCTTGAGCACCGTGCTCACGGCGCTCGCGCCCTGGCTGTTGCTGCCGCTGCCGCTTCCGCTGCGTAGTCGCCGGGGTGCGCCGACGGACGCCATCTTGCGCGGCTTGGGAGGGACCGAGCTCTCCTTTGAAGCCTCGACGGCTGCCGTCCCATTCGCTTGAGCAGCCTCGCTTGCGGCATTGGATGTGGACACCGCGGCGCCATTCTCCACACTCGGAGCAGTAGTCACAGTAGTAGTGACTTCGACGTCGTTCACAACGCTCTGCTCTGTTGATGCGCTCATCACCGTCTGCGTTTGAGCCAAAGCGACTTGATTTGTTGCTTCTTTCTCTGTGAGGATGGCTGTCGTCACGACTTCATGGGGGAGCTCAGCGGAGGCTTCCACTTCTACACCTACGCAAAGGTCTACACTCGAAGGAGAAGGCGCTGCTGGGGCGGAAGGCATTGGCTCCGGTGGCGGTGTTGCTGCTTGGGGAGCACCGTCGGCGGCGACGCCGTCGTCGCTCGTCTCCATCGTCTCTGCTGGGTGGTAATTCTGTCGCACCAAGGAGCTTTTCCCACCCAAGATCATAGCCTATATAGTCAAGATGTACTGTTCACACTCTCTTTCTGCATATTTGCATATTGAAGTTGATTGTGAGATTGCGCAACGGGAGACCAAAACTGCCAAGACGCATGTTGATTTTTTTAAAGAGGGTAATTAAGCTGCTATTACAGGAAGCCCGTTTAAATAGCATACATTTACCCGTCTGACGTAATATCTACGAATTGTCGTATCGCGTTAGGCGGGTCGAATCGGCGATCCAAAAGAGCTCCCATCGCAAAGAAAGAGGCGACGTGAGCAGCAAGAAGCTCCCTCCATATCACAGCAGCACCAGCCATGAAGCTCCTCGTTGCCACACGCGCGCTGTCGCGATGCGCTCCGCGCAGCGCTAGCGCGTTCTCGTTCACGAACGCGGTGTCGCACCGCACGTACCACTACAACAAGGGCGTGGCGAAGGACATGATGGAGAAGAGCTGCTACCACGGCGTGAACTTCGTCATCTCCGAGGACGCGTCGGTCTTCGACGCCATCACGCGCATGGCCGGCATCAACCTCGGCTGCCTCGCCGTGAGCAGCAAGGACGGCAAGTTCACGGGTGTCGTCACGGAGCGTGACTACATGAAGAAGGTGGAGCTGCAGAACCTCACGGCCAAGGGGACCAAGGTGTCGCAGATCATGACCAAGCGCGCGCGCCTCATCATCGCCGAGGAGCACGAGTTGCCTGCGCAGCTCATGACCAAGATGCTCTCCAGCGTACGTACTGTGTGATGCGTCTTATGTTATATAGGGTATGTACGTTTACTGATAGGGGCTTCTTGTTGCCTTATGACAGGACATTCGCCACCTGCCGGTGCTCAACGACGACGGCGACCTGGTGGGCATGCTCTCGATCAAGGACATCGTGCGCGAGATCAATCGCGAGCACGACGCAGACATGGACACGCTGAGCACCTTTGCGCTGGGCAAGGGCGGCCACTTTGTTCTCGACTAAGCCAACGAACAGAAAACAACCCCCACGCCGATTGCTGTACCGTGAGCGCGGCCAAATCGAGACTCTGAAGCGCGCTTGCATGCAACTTGTTGCGATGGGCGTGCGTCAGTGATCGAGTGACGAGGGCAGTGCAACTCGAACGTTTACAAAGGCGATGGCGGCAGAGAAGTCGTTGAGGACACGGAAAAATACAATGCAGTTGACCATGAAGACAACAAAGTAGAGCTCAGCTGCACGTACGCAAACTAGGACGTCGATTGCCGTGCCACACGCGTGTATGTCTATGAGTTGCATGCGTCTCTTGAGTTGTTGTTTGACACGCCTCGTTTGTACGAAGCACCCTTGTCGTTTCGCGCAACACGAGCCCCTGGACACGATAACCCCCAGGGTGACAATCGCTCGTGTAGAGCAAAGTGTCAAGAGCAAATAATTCCCATTCGAGTCTACTTCACTTTTCTTTTCTTTTTGCTCTCTACTTTCGTTTTGACCATTCTGCTCACTCCTCTCGTGGTTTTTTGCGCTCTCTTCTCTATCTTCACCTCGCCTTTGCTTGCTTCCTTGCGCAAATCCTCGCTTTGTTTCTCTCGATTCGCGTCCAGAGTCTCACGTCGTGACATGAACTCGGTCACTCAAATTTACACGCTACACGCCACATATCCTACCGTTTTCTCTCCTCTTGTCTCCTAACTAAAATACAATCCCGCGAGGTATCCTTCGCCGTCGTTCTGCTCTCCATCTGCTGTTTCTTTTTCTTTCTCGTTCGCTTGGTGCTTGTTTCTGTGTGTTTTCGCTTCTTCTCTTCAAAACCAAAACGTGACCAACGTCACTCTCATCACGCACTTCCAAGGCGACTGCCGATCTGTTTGCTCAGTTGAAGCAACTGATGCTGCGCACCTTCTTCTTGGGTTGATCCGCAAACATCGCCGTCGTCGCGCGCTCGACTTCCGCGACGAGGGAGTCCAGGAACTCCACTTCACCACCGTTCACTTGCTCGAGAAGACCAGTTTGCTTTTCAACAACTGTCACTGCGATCGCGACAAGATCTTCGAGCTGAGACGGAGTGGAGAAGTCACCTTCGCGCTGCAGGCAGCTCGCGATTTCAAACAGCGAGAAGCCAGCGTTCGCGCCAATCTTCAAGAAAGCAGTCGTCATGCGCATCGTCGTGATGCACTCTTCTTCGATCCCAAGCGAGCGCAGCATGCTGGCGTCACGTGACACATTCAGCGACGCGATGTGGTCCAGCTCGGCGCTCGTGAAAGGGAACTGAGCCTGCGGCCAGTACAGCCAATCGAACGTCGCAGAGTCCAAATGCTTGTACGATGGGAGGCAAAATCCGTGGTCGATTGGAGTCATCTTGTACGTCTGCTCGTCGGCGCGTGGGCTCAGCAGAATGTTTCCAGCATGGCGATCCGTGTTGAAGAGACGAATGTCGAGGATGCCGATCTTGTGCACCTCTGGGATCGCAAACTTGAGCGTCCCCATGTCTTCAGCAGAGCATTCCGACGGCACAAAGCGCTGCATGGAGCCTTCCTTCTCCTCTCCATGCACGGTGAGTGTCGTCACGCTGGTCACAGGCACGCCGCTGAAGCTGCCGTACACTTCATCCAGGAGGTACGCTGCACGTTCACGCAGAGCGCCATTGCCGACACGGAAGCCCTTGTTCACTGGGTGCTCCGTCTCGCCGACGACCGCGTTCTCCTTCACGTACCCGCGCGGGTTCTTTGGAGCCATGTACTCTTCGTCGCGTGGCTTGAAGATTCCAACCGGCATCGTCGACTTCTTGCTTGACGACGACGACTGGTCTTGCAGGAAGTAGGCGCCACCGCACCCTTCACTCGTAATCTCGAACTGACCCGCGCCGTTCGAAAGCACATCTCGCACTTCCTCTTCGAAACGAATCGACTTCTCGCTCAAGAGCCAATCCTGCTGGAAGTTCGGCGAGTCCATTGCTGTCTTGACCACCTCTTGCTGCATCGACGCCATCGAAGACGAACGGGAGAAGAGGCCACGGAGACGCGAGCCCGCGCGACGGCGGCTTCCCACATCCTCATCGACTTCACGCGTCTTCACTGGTGACGACGATTCCAACGGCGACTCTGGACGGCGAATCTGGTAGCGCTTCATCCGTGGGAAGAACTTGGCGACAAACGCCTGCTGGAACAGTCCCTTGGTGTTCACCTGCGAGGAAGTGCCGTGCAGCAGCACAGCCGAGTGGCTCTTCTTCCTCCGGTGCGCGTTCGTGCCCATGCGCTCGCTCTTCGAGCGCTTCATCTTCCGACTGCCGGCGATCTTCCACTCGCTGGCATCCGGAGCAAGACGCTCGTCTCCATCTCGCTCGCTTTCGACTTGCTCGTCTTCGTCGTGCTGGCTGCACTTGCTGCTCTCGATCTCGAACACGCGGCCCTGCGCGACGACCGCCATGGTCGTCGACTGCTGTCCGCGCTGCACCCACCAGTCCGCGATGCCCATGCTTGAGCGTCGAAATCCCAACAGAAGACTCACTCAGCGACTATGTCTCGTCAACAGGCGAGACAGTTAACACAGGAACAACACCAGCGAACGCTCACGACAGGGAGCAGCAGGCGAGCCGAAACGACGCACAAGCACACTCAAGACGACGCCCACAGAGACAGCGAGACGAAGACGACAGGCTGTTGTTATTCGTTCACTTGCTTGCTTGCGGCGCCTTGTGTATCTGGTGTGATGTACGTGTTGCTTGCTTCTGGGTCGGTCTCCGCACTCCGCTTGCTTCTCGACGCGAGTGATTTGAAGTTTGTATGCGGCACGGGTAGGAAGAACAGCGCTTGTTGGGGCGGCTGTTGGGGCTCGAGAACGAATTGCGAAATGACGACACGCTCAAGCATGCATGTAGTGTGTGAGAAAAGCCGGAGCAATTTTTTATGATTGTTTGTGTCACAGAAATAATTAGGCTAGTACCACAGAAAGAGGGAGGAAGAAGCGAGCAGACGATGCATTTTCTCACTCCACAAGTGCAACTAAAATCACTTGCACAATGTAAGCTTTCCTTATCTTTTTTCATAAAAACGGGCTCTGTATACTGGTTCCAAAAGTTCGAAAAAACGTTCAGTTCGCATTCGACAATCTTTGCAAAGGCTGCTTGGGACACCAGCGCAATGTTCGCAGGTTCTCATATGAATGTTCGATAGCGAAACTCCTTCGTCCGGCATGAAAATGCGAGAACGCTCGAGGATAAGGAGCAGATCCATTACGCGCCTCACTTCTACACGACATGGAAATCATTGCCCCATCGAGTCAGTTATTCTCAAGCCATTACATGCTCTTCTTCTGGGATGGCGGATCCTGAAGCAGCACAAAAGACTCAACCTGCTCTCTCTCTCTCTCCCTATTGTGGGATGGTGCCACGTCACTACCACCTGAGAACAAATCCGCAGGTGAGAGGCTCTCCTGATCGGTGACGGCGAGCGTATCGGATGTCGACACGTGCAGTACATTTCAGCGTCTGCTCGTGCGAACATGGTAACTCGAGCACTTCGTCTACATCACAGCGATAGATCTGCAAAGCTGAGGCGATGTCCCTCCTTCCAGTTGCTGGCAGAAGTCCTGTATGTGGTGCATGTGCCTATAGTGAGTCCTAGATAGTTACATCAACCGTAGGATCTCTGAGTTTTTAGTGCTGATGCCCGTACGGACAAGGCTTTTTCCCAAAGTCACTCAAATACAACAGTTCGAGCCCACTTGCTCCTTCGGACCTCTGCCACCTCACTAGTCAAGACTTCCACGTTCCGCTCAAGTGCTCCCACGGATGGCTTCACAAGCCGTGTTTGAGATTGTCGCGGACACAAATCCTTCCGAGGACGCACCGCCGTCTGCGCTCCTTTCCAGCCGCAAGCGTATAGAGAGGTGAGTCATCATGATGATTGCTTGTCTAGATTACTACGCTTGTCAGAAGCTAATGCCACTACCCTCATTATCCTGATTTCACTCTCGGTTCTTCGGGTTCGCGAAAGATGAGGGCATCGAGCTGCGTGAGAAGCTCTCAGAACTCACACACTCAGTCCGACTACAACGATTGCGGGAAGGAGAGTACTACTTCGCGATTCCCCGCTTCGTGGCGTTTTAGCCAACGCCGTCGTCACGCGTGTGCGCAATCGACCCGGCGTACGCAACTTCGTCACGGTCTACGACCCAGAGGGCAGGCCTTTTAGCGTGAAGGACGCGTACACTGTCCTCGTCAGGCGCTTTCAAACTGTGGACAGCATGAAGTCCAAGCTCGCGCTAATGAACCGCGAGTAAGGCCGTTCATGCGACAACACCCAGAACGAGAAAGAAGGCCAAACAGGAGCAGCGGATCAAGAAGACCAAGCTCCATCGTCAGCGCTATTGGCTCCGCAGAAGGATCCATTTCACGATTCGCCACGTCACGAGATTGGTGAGCGACATGCACCACAAGATCTCAAGTTGGCTGGCGAACATCTACCGCGATGTCATCCTTCCAGCGTTCCAGACCTCGGAGATGATATGAAAGTACACGCGGGACATGGCATCAGACGCCATACCCGATACCTCTCTGGCTCAAGAGGACCTGGTCCAGCCACGGCCAGGCTGAAAACGCAAGATCAGGAGTCCGACAGCGCGAGCGATGCTGGCGCAAGGGCACTACAAGTTTAAGATACTCCTCAAGTACAAGATGGCCCGAGTTGGTGGGCGTGTGATTGACTGCGAGGAGGAGTACACGTCGAAGACCTGCTCCAGCTGCGGCGAGATCAAGCACGACCTCGGTGGAAACAGCACTTACACGTGCTCAGCCTGTCACGTCGTGCTCGATCGAGATGTGAACGCGGCCAAGAACATCTTCCACATGAACATGGGGATGTTGTGAGCGCGGCCAAGGACATTGTCTGCGCATCATTCGGTGAAGCCTTCATCGAGGAGTCCTGCCAGCACTTGCTGGCGTTATAGGCCCAAACAACAAGAGAGAACTAGTAGAAGTTATAGGTGGAAAAGCGTCATGCCATTGCCCAATTAGTGCATGAAGTTGCGCTCCAGCTCGGCGTCCGAGACAAAGTGGCTGCCGCCGGCGCAACGCCAGCCGCCGCCGACCTGGAGCCACACGAAGCCCATGGGGCACTTGGACAGTTGCCGTAGCTTTTCCTGCACCGCAACAAACTTCTGTAGCTTGTTCTTCGCATCGTCCTGCGCTTTCTTGTCGCGCTCGTCCTGCAGCGCGCGCAGCATCTCATCGTAGGCGCGCTTCGCACGCTCGAGCTCGGCCCACATGTCGTTTGCGACGCCCTCGTCGCGTGTAATGCGGCTCCAGCGGTCCACGACCTCCTCTTCCTTCTCGTCCTCCTCTTCCTTTTCGTCCTCCTCTTCAAGCTCTTCCTTCGCTTCATTCATGCTTGTATTCATATTCTGCCGTGGCGCATTGCCAAACGAGCTGTCGAGCGCAAGCGGCGGACCACTCGATGACGGTGAGCTCTGGCGCATCACAGTGCCTGACGCTGGCTTGCGACCAGCGAGCACAGTGCGCGCTGCGACCTCGGCATCCGTGAGCGTAATCGTCTTGACGAGCTCGGGGTTTCCTTTCACACGCTGCGCGCGACAGTCGATCATCTCGTGCCACAGCTGCATCACGTCGCGC
>JAASGT010000058.1:0-59921 GCA_023334315.1 Globisporangium alternatum
CCTAATGACGTTCTCTAACACACTAAAAAAGCTCGTCCGCAAACACAAAACTCGAAAAAAATCCATATAATTCAACTTTTTTTTGCTGTCCTTAACTTTTTGACGTGCACTGTATAGTATAAAGGATAACAAGTCAGATTACTTGTTAAAATTAAATAATTGTTGTAGACCGCTTGTGTAGTTAGAGTAAATGACCGAATGAATTGAATTTAATGGGCTCGCATGGCCGACTGAGGTAGTCTAGGAGAGTAGAGGAATAGAGAACAGCGATGAACTCTGCGTCCAACATCACCTTTCCACTCATTTCTCTCGCAAAGACGTGGAAAAGGGCGTGACACGATGTGACATCGTGATAGGACACCCACACATCATGTCAACGAGTTCTCTTGACTATAACCCAGGTCACTGACCTGGGTCATGTTTTGTCTCAATAATAGTATTGCGCTAAACTACTTAATGCGAAACGTTGAAAATGTACACGTTTGGTGAAGTCATGTAATAACGATTGTTGAAGCCGGCCTTAAGCATGATAGATTACACGGTTGTTAACGAAAGGATTAATGAAATGAGAGCAGAGTAAGCACACTCAAAATAAACGCAAGTGAGTTGCCATTTTGGTGTAACAAATAGCTCGCCAATGTGTGCTATTTATACAGAGCGAATATTTTCGAGGTCATATTTCTTTTTAAACAAGCTACTAAAACGAAAATTTAGTTTTCATGAAAATGATTTCTGAGCGCGTTGTTGAAGTCACATTCTCATGAAATGATTCTTATAATTACGTTGTTGAAGTCGCATCTCCGCTACGCCACGCAACCTTCACTTGGGGTATAGAACCTTTCTCTGCTACGTAAGCCGCGATTGGCACAATTTTTTCTCTGTAAACGCTTAGCACGGTGGTCAGCTTACGTTTCACCTTGAGTGAGACAGCCAGTATGTTTTCGACAAACCATACTAGCCAGACTATCCTGTTACGACTACGAGGGTGGCTGTAACGATGACTACAATCATACGGAGGCCTACAAGACGAAATCCGCAAAAGTCGGCGCCAAGAAGCTTGCAACACCTCGCGCCAATATGACAGTCGATTCTAGCGCTAAGAACCGTCCAAACCTCGCGCTACTACCCTGAAGTCACTATAGCCGCGCGCTGACAAGGGTAAGAAGATGAAATCTGCTACCAAGTGCCATTTGGGCGGAACGGACGGCAAACAAGCTATTGATGCAGCTGAGCGTGCAGCAAAGTTCACCAGAAGTAAAGCAATGGATTTGCTCTTCAGCAACGAGAGAATAAACTTGCTGACGCAAAGACTCTTGCAATAGCGAATAGGGCAGAAACAGACGCCACAGCTATGCATGACGTGATAATGTGGGTCGCCAAAAAACTGGAAAGTGTGTAGTTCTTGACACTTGTTGGAAGTTGGTCAAGGGTGAGACTCTTCTAACGTTGCGACATCGCACAAGCAAACCTCTGATCAATACCTTACACTGTGTGCCCTTCTTAGTTCGTTTGGATTTGGTTGTTCGGACACTCAGCATGTGCTGATCGAACACTCAACACTATCCAGTCTCACCAGGACAACACTGATGCGGATTTTAAATCATTTGCATGTACACATTCAGATGAATATGTAAGTGGGACGGTCTAGCTCCCACATAAAGCGTTAGTCACTTGCGCGAAAGTTGCGCCGCGGAGAATCTAGGATGTGCGCACGGTTGGCGGTCTAGTTCTCGCGCCGTGGGCGAGTGGATCTTAAGAATGCGAGCCAATCCGTCACAATGAACGTGCGTGCCTGCTACTTTGCTGTATCACCTTATCTTCTTCAGGATGGACGTGGCCTGCCGACGTGGCGGACATTTTTGCCCTTAAAACAATACACTTATCTCGATGTACAATCACACAGGGAGGTGTCTGGAGCATAGAAAGCAGCGGTACTTGGCGTGCTCGCGTGAAAGTTATGCGCATCAGCTCACACTGGATTCTGGAGACGCTGAATCTCCAGTCAATAAGCTTGTTCAAGATCTCATGTTCACCATTGACCAGGTGCATAGCTTTAGGAGTCGTCTCGATCGGATCCTTCGCATTATTAGCGACGCCAGACACTCCGTGTGCGTCAGCGTGTACGTACTGACGCATAAGGAACTCACGGAAACTTTCATTGGCCTGGCGGAGCACAGGGCAAAGTAGGTAGCTGTGAAGGACAACAAGTTGATGTCTTATTCGGCCCTACGGTGAAGGATCACTTGGCAGCGAACCTCACGATCGAGTTTTATGTGGAAGTACGAGTATCGTATATGACGATCGCATCGTGATGCACGTGTTCGTTAATAGATTAATATTAAATGTCAGTGGCTTCTTCTAACTCGGCACTTCGAGAAGAACGAGGAAGAACACAGACAACAACGCATGGTACACGGATCACAGCAGCGCAGGCGCAGAACATCTTCGACGTCGACCACGGTAGAAGATGTATCGGTCTGTAGATGACAGTATGCTATTCGATACAATGATTCTTATGACGTATTCGACTGTAGGAACGACGTGGTGTGCAGGTGTGTGCGGAGTAGCAAGACAAACCAGGTCTTCTGTGACGATACGCGCCGAGAAGACGCACACTGACAGACATTTCTTGCACTAATAGTCTTCATTTGGTTATTTTTAGATGTCCAGAATTAGGCGAGGAGGAACTTCTTTGTTCTCGAACTTGATTGTGCGAGCTTTCTTTGAAAAATAAGGTATTAAGAGATGATCTATAGACCTCATCGCAGCGAAGGTGCTGGCGTGGGCACAGGGGTGTGCTCGGAGCTTTAAAAGGAGGCGAAGTGAGAGGAACGTGAAAGGCTACCATTCAAGTAGAACGACTGCGCGGTCTTCTTGCTCAAAAGCGCAAGAGAGTGTATTCTTGCAACTGAAACAACTGCACTGCTTTCTTATGATGCAACTGTATCCTTGAAAATCCAATCCTGTTGCTAAAATACATTTATTGCTGTATATTTGAGCGTCTGAAAACAAATTGTTTGTCGATATTTGTTTAAATTATAATATTTTAATTATTTTTGTCGGAGGGTCATGGTGAGGCAAAACAGGTCTTCTGTGGAGATATGCGCCAAGGAGATGCACAGACATTTGGCTCCGCTCCGAGGTTCATGTAGTGTCTCCAGACCGTTAAAGAGAAGTCACTATCATGTGTGCGCCAAGCTTCGTAAATCAAAGAATAGTTCTCAGTCACTAGGCTCTTCTCTTCAGTCTTCACTCTCGTCCTGTTCTGCGTCACAACCATTAGAAAAGTCCTCTACAAGTAGCTTCAGCCTGCGCAGCTTGATCACAAATGGAGCTGGTCAGGGATGTGGAGCTTGGAGACACGCAGGAAGACGCTGAGCGTGTCGATGGAGGTCACCGCCACTTCACTGGAGGGGTGCTTGCGCTGCTGCCTCAGTATCAGCAGCAACCGCATTCTTCTCCTCGTACACCTGCGCTGCCTCTAAACCAGAACTCTGGCTCGGATCGTCGTGTGTGGGTCACATCGCGTGCACTGGCACACTGACATTCGCAGAGAATAGGACCGCTTGGTGAACGCTGTGAATGATGGTCGTGGTGGTCGTGGAGACTTGCGTGATCCTCGTCGAGTCTGACTCAGTCTCCGATGGTCCGTCGCTCACGTCCGCGTCGCGTGGAAAATGCGGCGAGTGCTGCGTGGCCGTCAGGTGTCTGCGTGCTGGTGTTCGATTCGCTTTGAACTTGCGCTTCCGCGCGGCCATCTGTGAGCGCTTCATCACTTATCTCGCACCCGTCTGCTCAGCACAAAAGCACCAAACAATTATCTCGTTGAGCGCACACACCTTCATCGTCCTTGTGTATGGCTGAACTGCTTACAAGCGGTCGAATTCAACTCGTTCTTTGAGTCGTCCACGACCGAGTTGTCTGGAGATTGAGTTTGTATGCACCGGCATTCTCACAGTCGAGTCAGTCATGGGAACTTCTGCGCCACGTCGCACATGAGTCGCCAGAGAGAGTGCGCGCTTCAGATTGGTTGTATTGGACTGATAAATAGATAACTTACATCAACTCGGCACGACGAACGCGCTCTTGCTGGCACAAATGACACACGAACCTCAACATGCACAGCTTTGCAACAAACACACGCACACTTGCTCATACATCTCAGACGCTTCTGGCGAAATCAAGCTGCTGCACGGGCCTCGAGGCTCTTTCGACGCGCGCGGTTCGCTGCGACGATCTCAAGTCGCTTCGGGTCGTTCTCGTAGTCGAAGAGTCTGGATTTGATGCGGTCGAGCCGGATCTCGGCATTCTGAATCGGCATAAACCCTGACGGCGGTGTTGGAGGCCACGCATGGCTCTCGCGAGTGCGCGTTGCTGCTGCTGCCGTAGCTCTTGAGTTGATTGGTGTCGGGTGGAGAGCGATCGGTGTGAACTTGGGCTGAGCCGATGGAGTCTCCACAGCTTCAGTGTCCACGAACGACGTCTGTGCTTTCGTGCCTTGGAATCGTGCTGACGGAGCTGTGACGCTCGACCGTTTCTTCTTGTTTGTCGTCGCCGTCACACTTGGGGGTGCTGCTGTTGGTGGTGGTGGCACCATAGTCTTTGGCTTGAAGTTGCCGATGGAGTGGCGTTGGTCCGATTTTCTTCTGGTCTCGGCTTGCTTGCGCGGACTGGGGGAGCTGGCAGCAGCAAATCGACGGCACACCTCTCGCTTCGCAGGGCTACGAGGCACGCTGGGGGCGCAGCGTTCACGCTGCACTGATTTTTGACTGCCAGCGCCACCAAAAGGACGACTCGTGTCGGATCCACCTGACACAGCTACGGGGAGAGGCATGATCGCTTTGTTGTTCACTGCTCGGGCGAGACTGGATCCTTTCCAGATCGGGATTTTAGATGGCAATAGCGCGCGTGGCATCTTTGGAACGGGCTGTTCTCGCATGGGCTTCGATTGAACCGGCTCTGCTAAACCAAATGAAGGAGGAAGAAGTAGACAAGGTGCGGTGAACTCTGCTTCGGGTTCAGGAGGGACTGAGGCAACCGCGCGGGCGATCTCATCAACAGCGGATGCAGGTGGCGGAAGAACGACAGTGGTAGGCTCTGCGTCTGACTCAAGCGAGAGAGAGTCACACGATGGTTCTGTCGTTCTTCTCTTTGCTGGTTGACGGTCTTCTGGCTCTTCTTCGGGTTCTTCTGCGGGTTCTGCTTCGGGCTCCTGCCCTGCTTCTTGATGGCAGTACGCGAGGTACTCGGACTCGTAGTACAGGCTCGCTTCGGACGCGTGGTCGTCGAAAGACGAGTCTGACATGAACGACGACGAGAGTGAGTGGATCGACGCGGTCTCGTCACATGTCGACAGTTCTTCTTCCTCATCGTCTGCAGCCGCCTCTTCCTTCTTCGACGTTTGCTCTTCTGGCTTCTGCGGCTCTTGTTCTTTACACACCACGATGGGCAACTCTTGTGCCTGTGTGCGCGTCGATCGAGTGTACGCAGACCGCGGGAAGTCCGGGAGGCTGCGCGCCATGCCATTGTAGAGAGCGATCAGCTCTTCCACGCTCCCCTCCACGACCACGGTGGGCGCACCGCACGCTCCAGCAGCAGCTATGAAGCTCTTCGTGCTGCTTTGCGAGGCTTCAAAGCGCTGCACTAGCGCGCTGACGCGCTTCTTACCCGCCATCGCGCGCCACCGTCAAATGAATGGTTACAATGACGCTCCTGCACACGACACGCACAGTCAGTCAGTCAAATGTAGCTCTTCATCCAGCAACGTGACTCGTGGCCACGATAAGCGTTGAGCGGACTCACCTGCTACTGCGCGGCTTGCCTCGTGGGCGAAGATTTGAAATCTGAAGCCACATGCGCCACGCCACCCACCACAGTAACAGCACACGCGCCAAAAAGCAAACGCGCATCACCATCACTCGCGTCTGCGGCCATCAGCCCTTGGATGATGATGGTGGAGAAAGCGCGCGCAAAAATGTGGGAAGCCACTTGAAGTGAGGAGCGCCAGATTTAAATCTGGACCACTCGCTGGACGTGCGCTACAAAATGAGCAGCAAGCTAAACACAGTGTATATCATGCTTAAAATATAATAGCTTGTTTAAAAATGAAATAATCTATGTAGCATGAACACTGTGCATAGAAATTGCATATTTTGCTCAAAACGAAACCATCATTACGGTTACGTAACGGTTACACGAGCAGCTGACTGTGAATATCAAGCAGACAGGCGACTCGCTCACCTGGTCCGCCCTGCATCACAATTGAACAACACACGGAGGGCCAAGTACAATCCGGTCGCCCCAAACCTTTTTTAAGGTTTGGGGCGGTCGACGTGATGCAAGAGGAACGATGGTGCTTGCCTCTCACTCCGTCACTCGATCGATCGCTTGGTGGCGCTCGTGAGAAAGTATGAGCGTATGAGGGGCTAGCGGCGGCGACAGCATGAACCAAACCTGTTTTTTATTGAGAAAAGGTGACGCGAAGGTTGCGCGAAAGAAATGAATGTCGCCTGAAGAGGATGTATGTCGCGTGAAGGTGAGATGAATCAGGATATGTGCGGTTGTTTGAATGAGTCTTGTCTGGTTGACCAATTGGCGCTCACTGAGTCCAGGAGCGACGTCGCTGCATCTCAACACCATCAAGAATAAGCTGCTGGGAAGGTGCGTGGGCTTTAGACTTCGGCACCTGGCCTTTCAAGCGCTCCGTTTAAACAAATACATCTTGTCAACTTCAAGACTTCGACTTCTAGCCCAGGCGAGACCATCGCCGACGCCGTTTTGCTGTCGCCTGGGAGTCATTGCTCGTAATAGCAAAGCTGACGACGCGGACGCCGGGACCAGCAGCATGTGTGCCCCATTGATATGGCGAGTAACGAGCACAGAGATGGTCGTAGCGAATCGAACAATGTACGTTGCGGTGGTGGTATAAAGCAGAGCAGCAGTTGGTGGTGACCACGCGATGGAAACGGCCAACTTGATGATGTTGCGTTGCGAAGCAAAAATGGGTGACCGCATTTGCAATGGCGTGTCTATGAAGATCACGACTCGCGCATGGATCGAAGAGACGTGCCAGTCATGGTCATGTGGGCCTCTTCGGCGTGCGCGTGCGAGTCCATCGAGAACGCGAAGCCGTGGTGCGGTCGCTGGAGCATGTTCCGTATCTGCGAGTTCTTGCCGTTGGTCGGCACGACGAGGCCGACTCTTCCCTTCGATCGCACGCGGTTAGGCTTCACCGGCACAGGCACCGACGCGTTCGTGTTATCGTCCCACTGCAGCAGCTGCTTATTGAGGTCGAACTTGATCACCTCTTTCGCGAGCTGCCAGTACTCGGGCGCGAACGTGAGCTTCAGACCGTTGATCAGGTACGCGTATGAGAGCGCGGCGACGGGCGTGAAGAGCAGCAGCGGCCAGAAGGCGTTGGTCTTAAAGGTCTGCTCCAGCATTTTCTCCCACGTGAGATCAGAAAGCTGCGCCATCTGGCCCGCGACGAACGCCACGAGCAGCCACACGATGAACGAGCCCCAGTAGAGCACGTGGTTGAAGATGTGAAAGCTATTCTGGAAGAGCATGAGCTTCATGTTCGCGACCAGCACGACCATCGTGAAGATGATGTTGCCGTTGAGCCACATGGAGCTGCTGCCGCCGCTGAAGCTGCCGTTGTCTACGCCGTGCACGACGATGAGTGTGATGATCACGGACTCGACGATCGCGCCCAGTACCCAGAGCGAGAAGATGCCACGGTTCAGGTCCTCGTCGCGCGACCCAACGTAGTACAGCTTGGGGAACTTCATCGCGAACTCATCACCTACGTCCTGGTCGAGAATCGAGAGCGCGACGATCGGGATCGACGTCATGCAGATGTTGTAGAGCTGCACACCCGTCTCGAGGAAGAATTTTTGGCCCGAGAAGCCGCACATGAGCGTGTACCAGTACTGCGCGGCTGTGAAGAGGATGTTCTTGTAGAACATGTACACTACGAGCTGCGACATCCGTCGGTAGTTCCAGCGGCCGTGCACCAGCAGCAGGCGCTCGAGGAAGCGGAACTGAGCGATGGCGTAGTCGCTCGAGTTGACTGCCTGCATGCCCTCCTGGCCCGAGATGCCCACGCCAATGTGCGCCTCCTGGATCATGGACACGTCGTTCGCGCCGTCGCCGATCGCAAGTGTGCGAACTCCAGGGACGTACTCCTTGATGATGGCGACCATCTGCGCTTTCTGTGCGGGGGAGACGCGGCACGCGATCACAGCCTTGCAGTACTGCGAGAACTCGGCCAGGAGCGGGCGGCACATTCCAGTGAGAGCATGGGTGAGAGTCTCGCCGTCGATCACCAGAGCGATGCTCTTGAGCTCGCCGCGACTTGTCACGGGGGACTCGAGATATCGCTGCACGTCAGTACTGCGCGCTGCAATCTGCGCTGTGAGCTCATTCTCGACCTGGTCGGCTGTCGGGAAGTGCTTGGCGCTGATAACGAGAACGGTCATCTCGTTTGTCAGCAGCTGACAGGCAAAGCCGATGTTCACGGCAGTCTCCTCTTTATCGCCCGTGAGCACCCAGATCTTGATCCCAGCACACGCGAGGTTCGCGATCGTGTCGGGGACGCCGCTCTGCAGCTTGTCTTCGATTGCTGTGGCGCCGAGAAGCTCCAATTCGCTCTCGATCTCGTCCATGCAGTCGTCGATGGCGTTCGGCAGATCCTTCTTGCGCTTGTCGATCTCGACCAAGTTGTTCTGCGCTTCGTGGAAGCGATGCGCCCACTTCTCGTAGTACGCTGGATCAAGCTCGCGGATAGCGATCGTGAGTGTGCGGAGTCCTTCTTCAGCATATCCATCGATGTGCCGACGTGTGATCTCCTGCAGCTGCACAGATTCACTGTCATCACCCTTGGCCATCCGGGCAAAGATGATCGCGTCGGCGCCTTTCGTGTACAGACAGATCTTCCCATCTGGATGGCGCAAGATCGTGGTCATGCGTTTGCGGGTGCTGTTGAACTCCAGGACGTCAAGTAGTTCGAACTGGTGATTGACGCCGCGGATCTTGACGTGCGCTACGCCTGGCGAGCGGTTCATGAACTCAAAGCCAAAGAATCCCGCGCCAGCGACCAGCGCTTGCTCATCCGGAGACGACGCGGAGAGAGTGACCTCGGTCGAGTTTTCATGTCGTTCGGGGATCACAGTGTGGCACACGGCCAAGTGCGTGAAGAAAGCGTCAATGCGGCGCTTCTGAGAGAAGCCCGAGTTTCCCTGCATGTCGTTGAAGAGCTCCGGTCCATCGAAGTTGACGTACGGAACTGTTTTTCCAGTCTGTTCAGAGCTCGTAATGGGGAGCGGCTTGCCCGTGCGCCTGAGTGCTGCCAAGCCGATCTCAGTTGTGCCCTTTCCGTAGGAGACTCCACCGATGGAGCATTTCCTGAATTCCATCACGTTGCACGTGAGCGTGCCAGTCTTGTCCGAGAACACGTACGAGATCTGTCCCAGCTCTTCGTTGAGCGACATGGAGCGCACGAGCGTTGGTGTGTCGGTCTTGTCGTGGTAGATCTGCTTGTCCCACTGGATGAACTGCGCCTGGAGGTATTTGACCATGCTCATGGACACGCAGAGCGAAATCGGCACGAACTGGTACATGAGCAGCATGTAGTAGAAGAGCATGATGATCCAGTCCACCCCTGCGCTGTTCCCAGAGTCATCGAGCGCCAGGTACCATGGTTCGCGGCTCGCAGCTTTCCAGATCACAGCACCCGAGGCCCCGACTGCGCTGAACACGACGAGGATCACCAGTAGCGCAACGATATACTGGTTTATGGACTGATCCATAGTGCTCATCTTGGACGGCGGCGCCGAGTTGCTCATCATGATCTTGGTGTCTTTGCCCGTGTTGAAGACGACGCCGTGCACCCAGTCGGTGTTGCGGATAATGCATCCGCGCAGGATGATGCTCTCGTACGGGATCGACTGCTTGGTCTTGTCATCGATCTCGAGCACGCCCTGGAAGCTGTTGATCGCGTTGTTGGGCTGCTCGCAACGGATCACGCCTTTCAGCTTGACCAGGTTGTCAATCGACCCCATTTCAGCGAGCGTGTACTCCATCGCCGAGCGCACTTTCATGTTGGTCTCGCCGTCGAGCGACTTGGTCTCGACGTAGCAGATCCCCGAGGGTGGCGCGTCCGGTAGTTCACTTACAGCGATCACAAGGATATCGGCAGGCACGAGGTCGCGGTTGCTGAGCCGGATGACGTCACCGACGACCACCTCCGCCCATTGCTTGGTGACGAATGCCTTCGTCGCGGCGTCAAAGATGTTGGTCGGGCGCGAGTTGGCGACATTGTCAGCGATGTGGCGCTTGTGGTCCTCGAGCACGGCGAACACAGCGTCGACGAAGATGATGAAGGCGAGCGGCGGCAGCGTCGACGGCTGCCCGTTCGTGTTGCTGATCATCGGGATGCACTGCATGATGCAAATTGCAAGGAAGTAGAGGTTCGCGAGCTTCCGGAACGTCTCAAAGAGGAACTTTGGCAGGAACGACACGACGGTGTACTTGGACGTGACGATGAAATTGTCGCAGTAGCCGAGCTCCGTGTTCTTGGAAGTGTCGTTGAGGTGCACAACGCGGTACTCGTTCTTGAGCTGCCCTGCCGACTGCATCGGTCCTTTCATGCTGCTGGTGGCTTCACACACCAGGCTCCACCTTCGCTGCAGATGCCGTCAAGACTCGTGTCGATTGACCAAGCGGACGGGTCAGCCAGCTTGTACGTGAGAGCCCTGCTGTTCTTGTACTAGCTTCTCCACGTTCCTGTCGCGTCGTGATCGAGTGCTCCTAGCGACGATAAGAGCTACAGCTACTGCCGCCACGGAGGTTTCGCGCAGCTTGGCTGTCACTCGTTGTGAGTGGCATGCGCTATTTCCACATGCGCGAACCTCAGTCGTTTAGGCGTGTGTCAAAAATAGATTTCTGTACGGCTATTTCAGAGGTTGCGCGTCAAAGCGAGGTGGGTACTTAATTTAGCATGGCGAGCCAGCGCACATAGGTGCTGCGCAGCTGACCTCTACTGCACCGTCTCTCTTGCTTCAACATGCCCCACGACTAGTTAATCAACAAGATCAGCCAACGAAGGATGTACCCATCTATCTCACTTCAACTACAATATGAGGTTCCCAGAGTCACTGACGAGCCTAGTTGCTGAATGCAATGGCTCTCCAACTACGTCAAGTTGTGCATCGCATCGACCCATTTGCGTAACGTTTGGTATCGCAGTTGTCCGTCAAGATGGTTGCAACTTTTCCATGTAGACGACATGAAAGCAAAAAAGATCCGGTGTGCAAGCAGCTGCCGCTTTATGTGTAGACGAAAAGAAAGCAAAAAAGATCCAGTAGCACTGCACTACGCAAGCAGCTGCCGCTTGCCACTGGATACTTGCTCGTGGCGATAGGATCTATGCATTGACCTTGTTGAAGAGAGACAGGATGGTGAATATGGGGTATCTATCCACGTTGCAAACGAAAGGAAAGCAGCCACGTCTCTTCATACGAATTTGAGGCGTTGCACGTCGTATGGAACCTCTCAAACTGCCTCATTGTCGACGAGAGCCATTGCTGCGAGCAAAAAAGAGGCAAGTTCAACTCGGCCAAGTTGAAGTGGCTGCCCTGGGTCGTATTGGTCGACGAGCGTGCAACGCAAAGGGAAACCAAGTACGTGGCAACTATGGGAGTGATGGTGGCTGGCTGGCTGTAGACGCCACTTGTAGTTCGATACTCACTCGCGCATTTGCCATCCGCAGCACACATCAGTCCCAGTTCCGCCCGTGAACTTCTACCTGCCTGCTAAAGCAAACTCCACGACAATGCCCGGTGCTGCAATCATGAAGCTGCGAGGAAACTATGCAGTGCGCACCACGAGGAAAGCAAAACTGCTGCCTGTTCGGCAGTACTCAATGAAGGCAGCTCGCGACCCTGAGCTTAGGCTCGCCATGGTACGAGACTCCCTCTGTAGTCAAATTCTTGAATGCTCGGTGGGAGTGATGCTAACATGGACGTGTGCTTGCCAACAGCAACTTGTGTCGCGCCAGAATCGACACCAAGCGCCAGGATCATCGGTGGAGTTGGAGCATAATGAACTGGCTGAGGAGTTTGAGCAGATTTCGTCATGTCGGACAGCGTACCGAAGTCCGCGTAAAAGAGCTCGACACCATGCACCCCCTTCGCGCAGTATCAAGTCCAACGACGAGCACAGACGTATGCTGAACCAACAACAAAGCAAGCTTCCGGAGAGCACATGGTGTATGATTCAGGACATGATCACGAACGCGAAGAGCCTCGGCGATATGTGAGTAACTGACACTGATTTGCGAATGTCTATGCGTTCAGGTGGACTAATTTGCTGGGATGTGGTACTCTCAGAACTCGAATCACCCTGACGTTCTTCAAAGAGCACGAGATCATCCAATCTCTTGCGAACAGCGAGTTCAGCCCTGCATTTCCGATCGTGATCCCAGCAAGTGAGGTCTACAACATGCTAGGTGAGCTCAGTGAATCCTAAAAATTCCACATTGTGCTACTGAGCCTTGGCTGACACTTGTTGCTTGTTCAGTACCACGAAAGCGAAGAATTTACGATGTTCTGCATGTGCTCGAAGGTAACAACTCGTCGCTCTTTTGAACCTAGGCTTCCCATTTCTGATCATTGCTGTTCGTACAACTACAGGCATTGGTGTCATCAAGAGAGTGCGGGGCGATGAAGTGACAGGCGCTAAAGGCGGGAGCTTTTTGTACTTCGGAAAAGAGGCTGCCATCCAGCATCTCGGCAGAATCCAGCAACTTGCGAGTGAAGCTGTGGAGAGGCTGAACCAACACCGATTTGACGCTCCAAGTGCAGAAGAGGTGGATATCACGTTGCTCAAGATGTGCGAAGATCAAGCTGAAGTTGAGCGGTGGCCGTGCTTGACGACGACGACAACATCGTTTCTCAGTCTTCTGCTCCAGCAAGACATCACTGAAGCACTAGCTCTTCCCGGAATCAGCAACCGTCTTGTCGAGGCAAAGAAAAATCGTGATCCCAATTTCACGAACGAGAGTGCTCACGCCGACGTCAATCGTCGAGTGTACGACGTCGTATCGGTCCTCGCAAGCTGCAACTTGGTTCTGATATCAGTGGCATCTGATGCCTCAGACGACCGGGAGGACAGCCCGGACAAAATCTCGTCGAGAAAGCACGTTCGATTCAACCACGCGATTTTTGATGACTCAAGCTCCTTGAAGATCGCCGACGTTTCTGCACGGAAGCTGTCAAGTCGCCTACAAGCTGAAAAGCTGCACGCGGCGACAAGCTACAAACGAAGCAAAAAGTTTGTCGCACAGAAGAAGCGATCCGCTAGCAAAGGTTGGAAGCCATCGGCAAAGAGTAGACTCACTTTTGCGGAAGCAGACTTGCGCGATGACACTCCGCTGAAGGCAACCGAGTTGAACGATCCAGTCGATGCTCCGAGTACGCCCGTCGAAAGTGACAAGCCACTGACCATCGACCTCAGTGCAATTTCAGCATACAGTGATGGCGACTACTTCGAGCGCAGCGTGAAGCCTCGGCCTCGCAAATCCCTGCGGTCCATCTGTGAAGACCTTCAACTCGAGTCGTTTTATCCGATCATCAACACTGAGTCTCACGGAACTTGCGACTGGTGGGATGACTCGCTTCAGGAACTCCTGTTTCAAGATGCGCTTCCCTCGCAGGATCTGCTGAGATGGGAGCAGATGATGTCTTGCAAGACGAAGGAAGAAGGCGACGTTTGGGGCCAAATCGCGCAAGTCCGCCAGCCTCACCCGCATCCACAGCCATCTCCAAACCTATGGGTTCATGACCTGGATTTGATGTGTTACGAAGAATTCGTTGACGACGATGACGCCTTCACAGACAACTTCTTCACATTCTTATGAGATCGGTGAGCATCACAACTTCCGCACGGCGTCAATGGTTCGTGTTGGGGATAAAAGAAGCATAGAGGGGCGACACAAGTACAAGACCAACAGTAACATATTTATTTCTCAAGCAATTGGCATTCACATCCACATCAAACCTTCCTCCATTTGCTTCCTTACACCCAGTAGCCGCTCGCGTCGCTGTCAAGGTCGAGCTGGTCAACGCCTGAGTTGCTCAGATATCCATCCGAGCAGCTCTGCACCCCACTTGACTCGCTTCCAGAGTCGCCGGCGAGCAGCATCTCCGCAAACCTTCGAGCCACCTCCTTCTCGTCTTTCTCCATTTCCGAGATCATTTTCGGCGCCTCCAGTCTACAGTAAAATCGAGGGATCAGTGATAAAGAACGCAAATCAAAACAACAATGCAAATGATGCCAAGCGTCGTACCGATTTCTTGCCAGCGCGAGGCGGATTTTGTAAGTCGTCGCATCGGCGAGCTGGTTCTTCGCGAGGTTGAGCGTCTCGAGGTGAATGTTCACGTCCAGCGCCTCGAGCAGTGCGCTGGCGCCGCTTTCTGTAATTCGGTTGTGCACGAGCCCGAGGTACTTTAGCGCCTGGTTGCACTTGAGCGTCTCTGCCAATGCCAACGCGCCGCGATTCGATATCTGGTTGCTCCACAGCGACAGGTACGTGAGCGATTCGTGGCCGTAGAGCGCCTGCGCCAACGCCTCGACGCCCTCGTCCGTGATGCTGTTGCCGTAGAGGTCAATGTACTCGATCGTCGAATTCACGCGCAACATATTCGCGATTGCCACAGCACCCGCGTCACCGATCTCATGGTCGCGAATCACGAGCTTCACGACGGTGCGGTTCGTCGTTAATGCGCGCGCAACGAGATCTGCGCCGTGGGCCTCGAGGCGCTTGTTGCGCTGCGCCAGGTACGAGAAGTCGAGCTCCATGATGTTGTCCTCATTTTCGTGAACGCGATAGATCAGCGTCCCGAGCGTTTGGCCTGTTGCACATTGAGAATCGCATTTGATAAGTGTTCGTATGACTAATAAACAGTCGATTAGAAAGCGATCGACTCGCTTGACGCACCTTTCACGCGTGTGATGTACTTCGGGTTGGACTTTGGTGGTTTTCCATCTGACCGCGGCACGCTATTCACAGTCCTCGACGACGTCGTGGACGAGACCTGTGTTGAGCTGCTCATCACGTTCTCCAGCAGCTCCGGATCCACGGAGCCGGGCGGCGTTATCTTGTGACTTGGTGATGGTGACACTGCTCGGCTGGAGCGGCGCCTGCTGCGCGGATGGCTGGTGCTACTGCTGTAACTTTTATGTGAGGTCATCGACCGTGGCTCGTTGCCCATGGCCACCTCTTTGATGATGATCGCAATCGGCGGCTCCTCCTCTTCCGGTTCGTTCGTGACATCCTTCAGGTCGCTGACAATCTCAGTCACGCGGCTTCTCGCAATGATATGCGAGCGGGCGGACGTGTCACTGCGCGGAATGGAGATCACGCTCACTGGCACGAGCCCTTTGAGCGAGATCTTGTCGTGGTCTTCGTGCAGGACTTTCCGCCAGTAGCGCTGGAATGGAAACATAGACACCAAGAACGCAAAGCGGACAGAGACAGTCAGTACCACACAGTCAAATCGATCTATTGCTACAAAGTGCATCAGACCCATAAGCACAACGTACGTCCAAGTATTTGCGCTTCCGCCGCAGGTTGATGTCCGGCATGAGCAGCGCCATCGTGACGACAGCAGCTGGTCAAGAGGAAAGGGACTGGCGTCGTTACGGCAGCAAATGCGACAGGGAAAAGTGACACCTCGTAGTCAAAGCGCCAGTAGTTAGCAGCAGACGCTCACTCGGGCAAATGGAGCTCCTGAGCGCTTGTGACGCACGCGCACCGAGTGACTGCGCGGGGAATCAGGAGCGATGCAACGTTTGACCTGCAAACGCTGAATGGAAGAGAAAACCAGGCTTCCAACAACAAACTAAACAGCAGAAACAGCTGGTTTGCAAACCTCGTACTTTGTCGAGTGAGAACAGTAGTGAATCAGGAGACCTCTCCCAACCACAAGCCGTCAAGCACTTGAGGCGGCCACTGTTCTTCTCTGGTGCTTTAGCTTTAGTTTGCATTCAACCCACAGCGTCAGTGTTCATGCGCTTCTTGCTTGTCTTGTCACGGTCAGAGCTTAGCAGCTGCTCTGCTGCTTGCTCGTGGCTTTTCGTGTGTTGTGAAAGCAAGTTCTGATACAAAAGTGATAGATATATGTGCATCGAGCGTGATCGTGGGCGGCCAAGTGATGACAAGTGAGAGAAAAGTGGGTCGCTGATGCTTCAACATGCAGCATGCACTCAGCTGACTATACTTCAAAATGCTTAATTTCATGTTTATTTTCAGATTTTATGATATCAAGAATAGATAAAAAAAAATATAGTAGAAAGCACTTATATCTCTTATCTTGAGTTTTATATTGCGTTTTTAGCCTTTCAAATCGCTGAGATTTGACTGCTACCTCTGCCAAAATGCGAAATGAGTGAACCCATCCGAGTCCTCCGATTGAGCGCTTGCGACACGTCTCTCCACTTGACGCTTCGACGCGATGGGAGATGTCCAACAGACAGCTGAAGCGAGTTTACCTATGCCCGCTGCGCATTTTGAGCGGATATCCTGTTGGCAGGCAAGTTGCTTGTGTTGTGGAGTACAGTTGGGGCTGTGCAAGTGTGATGGATGCCGTCACTTGAACCTGCACTTTTTGAAAGACTTGCCACCGACTTGTAAAATATATCCCTTCTTAACGGATATACCTTCTAAATAGGTAACCCTTTTTATTAAGGTTTCCATTAATTGCTCCTATGCTTTACGAAAAATTAATAGAAAGACGAATAATGACGAGTGTCGTACACCTTCGTGCCACTATCCTGCGACATGATCATTGATTGTTGACTTTCCACATGCTCATTTTCAGTAATATTTTTGAAAATTTGGCAAAAATCCACTTTTTCTTTTCTTTCCAGAAAAGGCGAGCGAGTCTGCTGCATTTTACCACGCAAGTGGCCAGAATAATCAAACGCACGACGACATTCGGCATTTTTCGTGAGGCAAGGAAGACGACAACAGACGAAGACGCACGTTACCAAAGAGCATGTACGACCACGATCCGTACAAGAACCAGCAGCCGCCGCACGGCGGTCACTACCAGCAGCCGCAGCAGGCGTATGCGCAGGCACCGCCCCCAGGCGCGTATGCTTACGGCTACGGCCCGCCACCCGCTCAACCGCTGTACCCACCGGCGCCGCAGCAGCAAGCGTAAGGCTTCTTCCTTCGTTTGGGAGCATACATCAGGCGCCGCGCTCTTTTAGATTAGCAAACACAGATACACAAGGTGGTGCAAGTGTACTAAATGTGTGGATCGATGTGTTCTCTTGTGTGTCGTATAGTTACATGGGACAGCCAACGGACGCGCACATCCAGGGCGTGAACTCGATCAAGCCGTGAGTGTGGCAAAAAAGCGTGACGCAACTTGCTGTGTGCTGACTGATAGTGACATTGGGACTGACTGGATGGGACGCTTGTATGTTGTGATGCGGATATCAGTGAGCAGAGCCCATCGACGGGATGCCGCGACTGGCCGTTCGCGATCTTGTTTCTGCTCAACGTCGCCGCAATCATTGTTTTAATGGTACGCACTTGTGGATCATCATATTGGAATCTGACGGTCGCGTCGCTTTAAAGATCTTATACTAACATGATGTAATAACTTATTACTAGGTGATGTATGGAATCGACTCGCTCAGTGACAGTGACGACAACTCGACGTCGTCCAATGCGCTCTCTCCGACGGACACAAAGAAAGTGATCGGTATCGCGGTCGGAATGGCGGTCGTGTCGCTCGTTCTCGCGCTACTGCTCGTGAAGCTCATCACTGCGGCGGCACGCTTCATGATCAACTTTGTGCTCTGGTTCAACGTTGGCCTCGCTGTTGCCGTCGCGGCGTACGGCTTCGTCATCGGCAACCTGTTCCTCGGCATCATCGGGGCGATCATTGCGCTGCTCAACTTGTGCTACGCGCGCGCGGTGCAGCACCGCATCCCGTTCGCGGTCGCGAACCTGAAGGTCGCAGAAAAGGCGATCTCGAAGCACAAGACCACGTACATGATCGCGATCATCTTCACGATTGTGCAGATTGCGTGGGTGGCGGTGTGGGCGCTCGCGCTCCTCGGAGTCGCAAACAACATGAGCACGGACTCGAACACGAGCTCGGCGGGTACCTTGGAGGATGGTGCGACCTGCTCGAGTAGCTCGCAGTGCATTTCGGACTCGTGCAAGATCTACAGCAGCGGCCGCAAGTGCGCAAGCACGACGTCGCAGTTCTTCAAGTCGTCGGCGTCCACCTACGTCGTGTACTTCTTTATGCTGCTCTCGTTCTACTGGGGGCTCCAGGTGTTCAAGAACATTGGCCATGTGACCGTCTCGGGCACTGTTGCCACGTTCTGGTACAACTCGGAGTCGGCGGGCGCCACGGGCTCGTCGCTCAAGCGCGCGACCACGACCTCGTTCGGTTCGATCTGCTTCGGATCGCTGCTTGTTGCGATCCTTCAGGCGCTGCGCGCGCTCGCGGAAAGCCAGCGCGAGGAAGGCAGCTTCCTCGGCTGCATCTGCGATTGCATCCTGGGCTGCTTGCAGTCGCTCATGGAGTACTTCAACCGTTGGGCGTTCGTTTACGTTGGCATCTACGGGTACAAGTTCACGCAGGCCGGCAAGGCGGTGATCGATCTGTTCCACCAGCGTGGCTTCGACGCGATCATCAACGACGACCTCATCGGCAACGTCCTCAGCTTTGGCGCGCTCGGCGTTGGTACGTTTTTTATGTTTCATTGTGGCTTCAGCTTGCGAATAAATCGTGCCATCCTCACGCGGTTTTCCACGTTAAATTGCATTGAGCAGGCTTGGTGTGCGCTGGCATTGGCGGCATCATCGGCGAAGCGACGGACATTGTCACTTTCGACAACAGCACGAGTACGTACACCCTGCTGATCACGAATCTTCATTGAGTATGTTTGAAAATGATTCTAACAAACTGTGTGTGATGCTGCTGCTGCTCTCTTCTGTAGTCGTCCTGGCAGTGTTGGGATTCCTCGTGGGCCTCGGTGTGGCGATCACTCCGCTCGCTGTGATTGACAGCTCCGTGGCGACCATTTTCGTCTGCTTCGCTGAGGTACGTCGTTGTATTCACCCCTTCCACCATGAAAGTGGTAATTTCGATGGAATGTACTCACTGAAATCATACTCTGGCATTTGTAGGACCCTGCTGCCTTCATGGAATCGCACCCTGAGCTCTACAACCCGCTCATCGCCGAGTGGCACAATCTCTACCCGGAGATCCTGGTGCAGGCAGGCTACTGGCACGCGTAAGGCAAGTGAAGCGGAGCCTAGTGGCGAAACTTGAGAATCGACGACCGCAGTTGAGTCCCTGCATATATTTTTCTTTCTGCAAATCAAACTAGCTTTAGCAACGTTTTCTACTGTAGCAGTGCACGCCTGCGCGCACACGCGATTGAGAATGTAATGAATGAACGAGATTGGTGTGCTGCACTTGGTTGATGCAACTGGTATCTCTCATGGGCTTGTGGGATTCCTGTTTCTCACACTGGCCATTTATGGTCCAGCATATCGCTTTGGAATCTGTCGAAGTTTGCAGGGGTGCGACGTCGCGTTTTTGATGGGATTCGCTCACGAAGCGTTTTCTTTCCAGAACAAGCCAAGAAGCGGCATGAAAGGACGCGAAACGTAGGAAGTGAAGATTCCCCATGCGTGCACCCCTTGTTGGGCCTCCCTCTCTCTCCATTACCAGCCAACGCTTCATTATCAGTCCTCACTATTGCATCAACTCACGCGCTGCACGCACGATCAGCAGCGACAGCATCCGTTCGTTCGTTTCCCATGCCGGTATGGCGATCCGAGCTGCGGGTCGTCATCACCCGCGCAGCAACACTCTTCACACTCACAACAGCAGCTGCAATGACAGCCGTTGATGGCGAAACAGAGACCGACGGCGGCGTCAACGCGACGACGATCGTGCTCGAGATCTGCCGGTACGCGCTCATCCTCGTGCTCGTGACGCTCTCGGCCATCTTCTCGGGCCTCACGCTCGGGCTCATGTCGCTCGACCGTTTGGGACTCGAAGTAATCATCGGCGCGGGTGAGCGGGACGGCGCAAGCGACGATGAGGTGGCCAAGGCCGAGGCCGCCAAGCGCATCCTGCCCGTGCGCGAGAGCGGTAACACGCTGCTCTCGACGCTCGTGCTCGGCAACGTGTCGGTCAACTGCCTGCTCTCGATCCTCATGGCGGACCTCACGAGCGGCCTTGTGGGCTTTTTAGTATCCACGGTCATCATCGTGATCTTCGGCGAGATCATCCCGCAGGCGCTCTGCTCGCGCCATGCGCTCGTGACCGGCTCCAAGCTCGTGCCGCTCGTCAAGGTGCTGCTCTTCGTGTTCTACCCGGCGGCGAGACCCATTGGCGCGGCGCTCGACTACTCGCTCGGCGTAGACCTGGGCACGGTCTTCTCCAAGCGCGAGCTCACAAAGCTCCTGGAGATCCACGTGCAACAGGAGATGCTACATCCGGACGAGGGCCACATCGTGCGTGGTGCCATGGGCTACAAACAGAAGCTTGTGAGCCAGATCATGGTACCCGCCAGCCAGATCTACTCGCTTCCGATATCCTTCTCATACTGTGCCGACTATGTGTATGTATGATGTGCATTGGCTGGATGTTATTGAGCTCTCAATGGTCTCCTTGACTGCCAGTGTGTGTGCGCCTGTTGTTCTTCGTTCCCACTCTGTACGCCAGCACAAAGCTGAGCATGGACGCGATCAAGCAGATCTACGCGAGCGGCTTCTCGCGCATCCCGGTCTTCGGCAAGGACGCCAACGACGTGCTGGGCGTCGTATTTGTCAAGGACCTCGTGTTCATCGACCCCAAGGAGAGCGTGCCGCTGCTCGAGTTCGTGCACGTCTTCGCGCGCGCAGCCCACCGCGTCTGGGCCGATTCGACGCTTGGCGAGATCTTGAGCGTTTTCAAGAAAGGAGGGCTCCACATGGCGCTCGTCTACGACGTCAACAACACTGGACCGGTACGTACTGTACTGTAAACCGAAGAGCTACGCAAGTTCAATTTGCCAAGTGCTGAGTTTAGTTAATAATGAGCGGCTGTGGTTGACTTGCAACTTGACTGTGGCAGGGCGACCCGTTCTACGAGCTCAAAGGCATGGTGACGCTCGAGGACGTGGTGGAGGAGATTTTGCAGGGCAAGATCGCCGACGGCACGGACTCGGCCGAGGCCCGCCACGAGCGCAAGAGCTGCGCCGATCGGATTACTCTCGACTACGGTACAATTTTCGACTTCATAGCTGCATTTTCCTTATTAGGGCTCCGGATCTAACGCTTGGTTTCATTGCTCTCTATCGTGCGTGTATATAGTCTGAATATGACTGCAGGGTGGATTTGCACCATTGTCAGTGACCTTGTGACCATTAACTATCCTTATAGCAAAGTCAATGGTGAATAACTCACCGTGTGTTCGATGCCAACCAATTTCCATGAACAATGGCTTCGTCTTCTTCCTGTTTCAGCCACAGCTCGCTATTGCTGCTTCTTACAGACGATGCATCGCTCAGCGCTCTCTTCTTGGAGCCGAAGCGCGTACGTGGCGCACTTCCAGCGCAAGAACGAGCGCAGCACGACAAACTGGACGCTCTTCATGTCCAGTTGCCGCTGCTTTCTCTCCAAGAGCTTTGTCTTGTCTGCTAGCGCTCTCTCGAGCAGCTCGCGGACTTCGTTCGCGCTCTTGAGCGACCCGACCGCATGCTCGAGGATCGCGATGTTCGAGCCGCTTACCTTGCGTTGTCTGTGGTCACTTCCTTGTTTATGTGACTCGGTTGTTGTCACGTGCTCTCGTGGGTCACTGAGTTTAGCCTCAACAACAGTAGCAGCAGCAGTTGGCGGTGATGATGATGGCACTGAGGCAGCAAATGCAGCGATGGCGACCCGGCTTGACGAAAATTCGGTCTTCTCGTCCAGAGTCGATAGCTGAGCCCCATGACTGGTTCTAGTCCTGATCCTGGTAGTAGAGGTACTCTGAGCTCTTGGTGACGCCGAGACTGAAGCTGCTGCATTTCTCACACTGGTTTCAGTAGATGTACTGGACTGCACGGACTGCAGGCTCGATGCTGCGTGTACGACTTCCACGACCCGCTTGCACGCCGCGTAGAACTCATTGGTTGTGAACATTTGGGACGAGACCGACGACCGCAGCGTCTTGTAGGCGCGCGTGAAGCCGCAGGCCGCGTCGACAATCGCCTGGTGGCTTGCGGCTTTGCGTTCAAGCTCCTCGACGAGCCGCTGGTGGAGCGCCACGAGTTCCTTCATCTCGTTGCAGTGGCTCTGGAGGCGCACAAGCTGCTCCTTGCGGTCACTGAACTCCTCGATTTTGCGGTCGATCGTGCGTCGCCAGCTCGCGATCTTGCTGTTACTCTCGATCAAGTACTTCGTGAGGCTCTCACGACTGGAGCCTACGTCCTGCGGAGGCTCAGTTGCTGAGTCTCCATCACAGAACTTCTGCAGCAGTCGCACACAGTTGCTCAGCGCCACTGCGCTCACGGGCGACAGCGACGACCCAGAGGCCGAGAATGCCGGTGCATGTTTCTGCTGTTGCTGTTGTTGTTGTAATGAGATCGCTTGCGCCTCCAGTTTGCGGATCTTGCTCTCAAAACGCCAACTCGTAAAGCTGCACAGCTTTTGCAGTCGCTGGTAGCGCTTGTGAGCGTGAAGAGCTTGTAATTGCATGAGCCTCACGGTTTTCCTCAGCTCCTGGATTTCAAGACGATGGCGGAGCGATTGCCACTTCCACTGGTGGCTCACGGGGCGCAATTGCTCTTGCGAGTGGCTCGACATGGCTCGAACTTCTCTTTCCTCTTTCTGTGTGACTGCGACTGCCAAACACTTCCACTTCCAACGTTTCGCTTGCTTGACGAAGGCGTCCTTGTCGTGTGTCTCGTGCATGCATTTTGTCACCATACGCGTGTATGCGCGATGCTTGCGTGCGAGCTGTTGCTTGAGCAACGCCGCTGAGATGAGGAAGCGCCACTTGAGGTAAATGGTTGACAGGTGCTGAGCTTTGGCTGCGGTGCTCCTCTCGTCAGTGCTAGAAGCCTCTTCTCTGATGACTGCGAGCTGAGAGCTGAGCGACGTCTCATGAAGCAAAGATGTGCCAGCTTGGAGTGCGAGGCTCAACGATGGGTGTTGCTGAAGATCTAGTGTCTGTAATGCGTGGACGAGTATGGGCTCTGCTAGCGTCAGAAAGTCTTCGTCGCTAACACTTTCTTGAGCAAGCTTGACGAGCGCCGGAGACTGAGAACTCGTCGCCAGCTTCCTTATCGTTCGACACACTTCATGGTAGCGACCACTGATAACAGTAGTGCTTCCATCTCCTTGATCAGCGCTGTCTTGATGTAGCGTCAAAGCGGAGCTTTCGACGCTCTCACGCACTGTCTGTGAGCTGCTGTTTGCAACAGTCACCGTCAATCGTCGATCGAGAGCACTCCTGCTCTGTTGGTCTTTCAAAGCTGTGCACTTGAGTTCTGCACTCGCGAGCTTCTGCCCCACGCGCTCCACGCGATTCGACAGCTGCATGAACGTGAACTCGAGCTGGCGCTGACTGGACAGCAGCATCTCCTGGAAGGCTCTGCGCTGCAGCACCGGCCGTTCCTGCAGCGTCTGCACCAGGAACCCGAGCGTCTTCCGCTGCCGTTCCTCCGATCGCAGCTCGTGCTGAAGTCCGCGGTTAGCGTCTTTCAGGATGCTCACTTGGCTCTCCAGGTCTAGATTCGACTCGCGCAGCTGAGCGAGCTCTCCCGAGATCTTGTTCTTTGACTGCGCCAAATCGGATTGCTGGTCGCTGTACTTTTGCTCTAGTTCGGCGATCTTGGCTTCGAACTTGGTCGTTAGACTCTCTCTCACACGCGTCAGCTCTGCTTTGGCTGTCTCCTCAGCAACAGCGATCTGTTTGCTGATCTTGACTTTGCTGGCATCCTCAAGATCTTGCAGTTGGCGTCTGTGGTCAGCCGCTATGCCTTCGATTCGCTTCTGGAGGCTGTAGCGCTCCTCTGTAAAGCACTGCGCGTCCTCCTCGAGGCGCCTCACCTGTTCAGTCAGCGCATTGTACTTGCTCATCCACATGAGAATCGTCGTTTTGGAGTCCGCAATCTCTTGATTGAGGCGTGCATTCGCACTCTGGAGCTCTTCAAACTGGAGCTGCTCGACATGGTGCGACGTCTTGTACTTGTCGATCTCCTGCTGGAGCTCCAACTGAGCGTGGACATGGTCTTTGAGCGTTTGGTGGTGAGCGTCTGTGTCTCGGAGCTCCTGTTCCAGACGCGCGTTGGCGTCTTTTTGCTTTTTGAGCTTGGAATCCGCGTCGTCAAAGCGCTTCTTAAGTGACTCGGAGCGATTCTTCTCCGACTCGAACGCTTCTTTCAGCTCTTCGAAGTCAGTAATTGCTGTCGTGAGACGCTCTTTCAGAATCACGCACTCTTCTTTCGCCTGCTCCAGCTCATCCTGATGCAAAAGACTGCGCTCACGCTCCACTTTCTGGAGACTCACGAGCAGCTTCTTGTCCTGCTTGAGTTCCGTGATCGCTGCGTCGCGCTCACCGAGCTGTTCTTCTTTCTCTGCGAGCGTGCGCTGAAGCTCACTCGCTTGAGCCTCCAGAGCTGCTCGCTGCTGCTGGAAACTGTCGATTTGACTCTCGAGCGCTGCGATTTCTCCCTTCAGCGAGACAATTTCTTGGTTATTCTCGTCCAATTGGGTCGCACTGTCTGTCGTTCTGCTGCTGGCGCGTTGTTGTTCTTGATTCTCACGTCGCAAGGTCTCTATCGTGGACTGGAGTTCTCTAATTATCTGCTTGCTCTCCCTCTCACGCGCCTCACAATCGTCGACTTCACGCTGCAATCGGCTGATCCTTTCCCGCAATCCAGAGTTCATTTCGCTGAGCTTGTCGTACTCTTCAAGGGAGATCGAATGGCTCCTTGACGCTCTGAACGACGACTGCTGCTTACCCTTCGCGTCATTACTTACCAGCTCCAGCTCGAGCCGCTCGAGTTTTCGCGCCTGCTGCTTGTTTCGCTCGTCCAGCGCGTCCAGTTGGTCTCTCAGAAGTCGGATTTTGCGCTCCGATGCGCGCTGCTCCAACTCGCTCTGGCCCTGGAGCTCGTGCTTTTCGTGCGTCACGTCCAAGATCATCTGCCGGAGGTCTTCTTGTTGCTGCTTGCCTAACAGCAGCGCACTGGTGAGCGCCGAGTTCTCCCGCTTCAAGTGCAGCTGGTCCTTCTCAGCGCGCACAAGCGACTCTTCGTCGGTGGCGACCTGGGCGCGAAGCTGCTTCACCTCGGACTGAAGCGAGATCATGGACCCCGAGGTGCGTTTGCATTGGTCGCACGATATAATGGGAAGACGCCCGCCAATGGGCTGCGTACGTGAGAAGTCCTCACGAGCAGCTCCTCCCATGCTCGCAAAGAACGATTGCCAATTTTCCTTCTCTTCACCGCGGCTCGAGTCGAACGTGATCCCTGATGCGTCACGCACGTCTCGGCTGCGGTCCACTGATGGTGCTGGCGTTGTTGAAGTGGACGTAGCTCTTCGCAGTGCGTCTTCAAGTCGCATGATGTAGTCGTGGAGGATGTTGAGATTCGTGTCGTGGTGGGACGACAACTGGGACCGCAACAGGTTGATCGCGTTCACAGGCTCGTCATTGAACAGCGAAGACTCGAGCATTCGTGACGGAGACACGTCTCTCAATATTGTGCTAGTACCAGTAGAAGTAGCAGCAGTAGTGAGTCTCCTGGACTTGAGCTCCTGGTTCTCGGCGCGCAAGCGCACGACCTCCTTCTTCTGCTCCTGGATCGTCTCCCACGCGAACTGCAGTGACGCGTCGTTGTTCTGCGTCGAGTCGTTCAGTCGTTGCGTGGCACGCGTATGTGCCACCTCCTGCAAGAAGTCGGTGCGCAGCATTAGTTGGAGCTCTTGGAGCTGCTGCTCGTCCCCCGCAGCGGCGCACACGCGATGGCGTACCTAGTTCGCACAGATTGTCAGAGTTTATGACAAGACACCCCAATCGAGGAAGACGCGTTCATTACCACTTGTTCGTCTTGTTCGAGCTGCGAGTGCAGCTGACGCATGATCTCGACGGTGTCGACTTCGTCGAGGATCATCTCCTCCTTCTCGTTCATCTGGATCTCCATGAGACTCACGAGCAGCTCCTGCACCATGGCTTCGGCGACCAGCACGCGCGGCGGCTTCAGCATCCAGTCGTCTTCTTGCTCTTTGTTACGACGAGTGTCGTATTGATTCGCACCAGCCTATAAGGCACATACAATACATTATTAATATGCTCTGTGCGTCGATCGCAAGAAACGCAACACTGTACCTCTTCATCACTCAGTTGCTGCATGCGCTCTTCGCAGATGCGAATCACGACCTCGAAGAGGTCCTTGCTGTCACTCCGCTGCTCTGCTACTCGCTCATCGTACCTACTGCGGCGGAAATCCTTGC
Source organism: Globisporangium alternatum (assembly GCA_023334315.1). NCBI lineage: Eukaryota > Oomycota > Peronosporomycetes > Pythiales > Pythiaceae > Globisporangium > Globisporangium alternatum. The sequence continues at coordinate 26,525 of JAASGT010000058.1, forward strand.
GCCAATCCGTTGTTGATGTCGAGTTTGCTCCTCGATGGCGTCTGCTCAGCTGCTGCTTGCGCGCGACAAAGTCGGTGATCTGAACGAGCAGCTGCATCATGATCTCCCGCTCGCGGGGCTCCATCTGCACGTAATTGTCTGTGGAGCGCATGTGCGACTTGTCCGTGCTGCGTTGATTCGTCGCAGTGACGTATGTAGGGTCGGCGTGGTGCACTTGCTGCTGTGGAAGCGGATGCATCGCTTTGACGCGCGACGTGTTGACGTTCGCGCTGCTGCGGCTGCCGCTGAAGCTCGAGCTGGAGTTGCTCGGATCTCTGCTCCTGCTTCGCCGATAGTCACTAGCACCTGCGTACGAGGCTGCAGCTCGCGCAGCGTACGCACTGGTGCTGCCGCTGGCCCGCTCCATGGAGCTCTTCGGTCTTGCTTTGGCTTCTCTTTGGAACAGACGCCTTGCTTTCTTCTGGCGATCTTGAGCAGCCATTTCCAAAACAGGGTACACTATTAATGCAATTTTCACCTTGTTAGAGGTTACAACAGCAACATTTGCTCCACTAATGATATTGCAAATTAAACCGGTACCGGTTTACGTGTTTTACTTTGTTGTGCAAACGAAGATACTTCAACATTAGCGCAAGCAACGATGGCGAAGAGCTCCGACCCACGCACGAGAAGGCTCCATGGCGGGAGACCTTGTTCCCCTGCTGCTGAAACAAAGCTCAGCCGTCAAGAGGCTAGTACAAGCACCGAGGACTGGCAAGTGCGCAGCTGTGAGCAGTCTGTCCAAAACGGGCGTTGGGGCAGCGGAGATGACAGCAGCAACGATGGCGACGCGTGGGCAAGGGTTGCACCATTCTCGCCGAGCAGTGGACAACTGGTGCACAGTGATGAGAGGAGAGTTACTGTGAATGATTGCGTTGGTACGGGCAGGAGAGGGCAACGCGATGGGGAGATTCACTGCACGACGTTGAACCGGCCGTTCAGTGTCTGTGCCGTGGGGGACGGCCATGGGACCCTGGTGTTCACAGACACGCACGTACGTAGATGCACGTCGTAATGAATGCAACCATTGGCACTGATGTGCGTCGTGCACGAGCTGGTACCACTATGTGTGCAGAACAACGCAGTCCGCTTCGTGGTTCGAAGGGACTCCCATCGAGATCTCCCACCTGCGCGTGTGGTGCAGACGCTGGCGAACACGGAGCTGCTGACGCCAAAAGGGATCTGCGCGTCCGAAGACGGTCGCTATTTGTTTGTGTGTGACACGGGCCACCACAAGATCAAGTTTGCGTCACTGCCAGCGAGCAGTGCATTGGCCAGTGCTGAAGAGATTCTTGCGGGCGTCGAGATGTTCCCATTCGCAGGCAACGGGAAGAAAAGTTGGCGTGACGGTCCCGTGCTCGAGTGCAGCTTCAATTCCCCAACGGACGTTTGCCAGCGAGCTGACGGGACGATCGTCGTCGCGGACACCGGCAACCACTGCATCCGCCAGATCCTGCGAACTGCAAAAGGCTCGCTGGTGACGCGCACGATCGCCGGTGGGTACGCGTCGTACCAGGTCCCTGGGCAAGAGCGCATTGCTGTGAACCTCAAGCATTTGGATGACTTTACGCGCTTTAGCAAGCGAAATGCGGGGTACCGCGATGGCCATCGAGCTCTGTTTCGAAGCCCGTCTGGGATTGTCGAAGGGCCGCATGGAGAGCTTCTGGTGGCCGACACGATGAACAATTGCATTCGCGGACTGCTGCCGTCGAGTGACGGGAAGCTGCCATGGGAGACCAAGACTGTCTGTGGTGTCGTGGGAGGCGGCTACACGGATGGTAGCTGTGAGATTGCCGCGTTCAGTCAGCCCATGAGCCTCTGCTTGGGGCCACATGGAACGTTCTTCGTGTCGGATCGCGGCAATCGCTGCATCCGACAGGTTGGCGGCTGTCACGCACAGCTCAGCGGCAGCAAGATCGACTGTTTATCGTACAGCTGGGTGCGCACGATCGAGATTGGCGTCATCCCGCAGAGCATCTTCGAGGCGTCAGTGGTAAACATGGGCGAGTGTGCAGTCGACCGACTTGGGTACCCACTCGGCGTGCTCTTTCTAGATGGTGTGAAGACTGGGAATACCCGGAGCTCGCGATTTTGCAGTGAAGGCGCGACGCTCGTAGTCTGCGACGGCGGCAACAACGTGATCGAGTTCCTGTCGTTCGATGCCAACGTCAATGAGGTGATTCGAGCCAATCAGCCAGCCTTCAGTCCACAAAGGCCAGACTCAACACTGTCATCTCCCCGACATTATCAATCTGACGTTACCAACTCTCCAGTGGAGAAAATGCGACCAGCACTGCGACGATCAATTAGAGAGTTCAGCTCGCAGAGGTATACAGCTTACGTATGCGACTGCTGTGTTGGGTGTTTTGTTGGTGTGCTTTTCGTTAACCATGCCGTGTTTGTGGTCATGCAAAAGTGTGGCAGATACAAAGAAATATGACGCGAAAGAAGAAGAAGACTGCAGCAGTAACCAGCGCTCTGAGGAGCAGTGCGAGTGCACCTGCGGAAACTCCAGTGCTCTAAACAAGGTATGAAATGGATACAAACAAACCTTTAGTCTTCTATGAGTTCACTCTCTCAATTACCAATCCTTGTTCACGATCACCAGCTTCGTGCTGCAAACGTGGCGCTGCAGAGTGAGAACACTCGTCTTAAAGAGCTCTTGTGGCAAACTTTCGAAGAGGTACAGCTGCGCTGTGAAGGTTGCATAAATTCTTTCACCTGCGCTGGCTAACTCATGGTATTACTTTGCGTGACGACAACTCAGATTGAGTATGTGAACGGAGTCTTCGAGCACAAGAGTCTATAGTCGCGTGCGAATCGCACCATCCGCAGCGACAAGCCGGCGCAGCGCTGAGTACCAACTGTGATAGTGTGTGTGTGGCTTACACCAACAGATTACAGTGAAGATTTGATGCGCTTGAGCTCTATTAAGCGGCAGTCGTTATACTCCCGAGTCGGACCAATTGTATTTGCAAACGTGACACAAAACGGCGCTGTTGTGTTTTTCTTACAGTCGGTTGACTCGCTCCGTTTTCTTGGCTTCCTCAAGGATGCGGATCTGCGGCACCACCTCGCTTGGGTTCACGAGCAGCTTCTCCCCCGAGCGGATCGCAGCCGCGATGTTGTTGTAGTACACCTCGTACGTGCCCGCCTTGCTTGGGATGATCTGTGCGACTCCACCGTCAGCGCTCGTAAACGTGCCGTACGTAGACTCTGGCTCGCAGCCGAAGCCGCTGTCGCCTGGGCGTTTCCCTTCACCAAGCTGTGGCTCCTGGATGTCTTCACCGTACTTCTCAAACTTGCCCTTGGACCCTTCAATGATGTACTTCGGTCCAAGGTCCTTCACCAACATGCCCGCCGTGAGAATCACTTGCAGTTGCGGGTGCTTGTTGTACTTGAACTCGAGGCGGAAGTAGTCGTCGTTCTCGGCGCCTTCACGCTGAATCTGCACATCTGCATCAACAGCATCTGGCTCACCGAAAAGCTGCAGCGCCTGGTCGACCAGGTGGGCTCCCAAATCGTACAGGTTGCCGCCGCCGAGCTCGGCCTTTTCCTTCCAGTAGCCCTTGAGCGCTGGGCGGTAGCGGTCATAGTGCGACTCGAATTTAACGATCTCGCCAAATGCTCCAGCGTCGATCAGGGATCGCACAGTCAAGAAGTCACTGTCCCAGCGGCGGTTCTGGAAGACGGCAAAGATCACGCCGTGATGCTTCGCGAGGTCGACGAGCTCCTGCGCGTCTTTCGCCGTGATCACCAAAGGCTTGTCGACCACGACATGCTTCTTGGCGAGGATGGCTTGCTTCGCCTGCTCAAAGTGCACGTGCGTCGGCGTGGAGATGACGATGAGCTCCACGGGGGCCGCGAGCAGCTCATCCATCGAGCGCACGATTTGCGGCGTCGGCTGCAGCACGGAGCTCTTGGACGTCGAGCGCTCGAACACGTGTGTGATCGCGAACTTGCCCGAGCTCTGCAGCAGCGGTGCGTGGAAGACGCTTGAGCCCGTGCCGAAGCCGATGAGCCCGACGTTGATGAGCGCTTGTGGAGCAGCAGCGGTCGTCATGGTCTACGGACCTTTTGCTGGGTGCTGGCTTGAGGTCGAAGCGAGGAGTGCGCGCTTGGTGGCAGATTGCGAAATGACACGCTTTGTTGTTCCGGTGAGTAAACCAAGCAGATCGACCAACACTCAGGTGCAACTCAGTCGCAAAAGCAGTTTGATAAGCAAATATGTACTTTCAAAAAAAGATATAACAATACTATGCACCAGAGATGCGTCGGTACTTGAGTTTATTTTTACTAAACTTGAATACGTTGAGTCTGATTAGCTAAGCCCACTCTCTACCAAAACAACGCTATAGCAAAGCGGTGATGAGTGCATTCTTATAAATCAATTCCGAAGATGAACTGTTGCATAACGCGCATATTTTGACAATTTTGATCATCTTGGTTCTGCATACCAAACATATCACGTACATACAAAATATAAATACAAACTCTACTTTTTGTGGCAAAAGGTAAAGCAGAAGTGACCCCCGCTTTTGTGTCCACAAGCATTTTTGTGTGACGCTCACACACACAAAGACCATCATTCCGTCAATCTCAATTTTGTGTGAGTTCCGCACGCTCGTAACAAACGCCACGAAATAACAGCACCACCCGCGCGCCACACTTGCATTGCCGCATTCGCCGCCCCATGGCGCGCAAGAAGGGGAAGAAGAAAGGTGCGTGTCCGCCTTATAGCAGAACCGTTGTCGATATGACTCACGTCCACGCTCACTCTCTGCTGTCGTCGCTGTTGCAGATCTGAATACAGCCGCGCATGACGCGGCCACGAGCAAGCCCGCGGCGTTCCACTCGTCGCTCTTTGACGCTGCGACGCTGCAGCAGGCGCTAGAGATGCAGGCGCAGGAGCTCGAGGTGCTGCAGGCGATCTACGACCACGACTTGGAGCTCAAGTCGTCCACGCCCGTGTACAACTACATCTTCACGATCCGACTCTTCTGTGAGTCCTTTGGCGCCGGTGTGGCGGCGGCCGCGGCGACGGCCGAGGTGCTCGTGCATATCGACTTCGGACGTGCGTACCCGCTTAAGCAGGCTGCGAACATCGCGGTGGAGGCGAAGCACGGGCTTTCTGACGAAGAGACGAAGAAGCTCGAGAAGGAGCTGGAGAAGCTCGCCGAGGAGAAAATCGGCGACGTCATGACCTACGACCTCGTGTCGCACGCGACGGACTTCATCCAGGAGCACCTGAAAGACCAATCGTCGTTCTTCGACCAAATGATGCAGCGTCAGCAGGACCGCGAGGTTGAGAAGAAGCTCGCGGAGGACAAGCTGCACCAGCTGGAAGAGGAGGAAGCGCTCGCGAAGAACCAGGAGATCCTGGCGATCATCGACGCCGAGCGCAAGCGCAAGCAGGAAAAGATGAAGAAACGCAACAACGCCCGACGACGCAGACGGCACCGGTCGAGTATCGACATGGTGGACGAATACGGTGAGAGTGGGGACGAGCTCGACGGCAGCGGGAGCGAGTTCGACAACAGCAGCGAGCGCGTGTCGACGATTCTGGAGCGCAATCGGTTCCATGGCAACGATGACGACCACTTGGACGACGGCGACGACGGCGAGTTGAGCAGCCACTCTGACGACTCGTCGGCTGAGGAGACGGATTCGTTGCTAGACGCCGAGCATATACACTCGCGCTACCATGGCGATTTCAAGGAGCTTGGGCTGCTCGGTCGTGGTGGTGGAGGCGAAGTGGTGAAAGTGCGGAACCGATTGGATCGTCAGTTGTACGCTGTGAAGAAAGTAAAACTTGACCCTGAAGACCCGACCATGAAGAAGAAGATTCTGCGCGAGGTGAAAACGATTTCGAGGATGCAGCATCGTCACATTGTGCGCTACTTCCAAGCGTGGATTGAAGGCGAGAGCGGCGATTTCAGTGCTGATGAGTTGAGCGACGAAGATGGCTTTGATGACTGTGATGAGGATGACGATTGCAGCGACGAAGATGGAGAGGGCGACGACGAGGATGACGAACCAGTTTCGCTGGAATCTTCAGACACGCGCGATGGTCTCGGATTGGAGCTGGAGACGAGCGCCACCGATGACGATGATGACTGGCTCGGCACAATGAATCCCCCGAGCCTTGGGCTGTGGTCAACATCCAAGCATGACAGTCGGCGAAGCTCGAACCCGTATCGCATGAATCTCAATTCTGCATCGATCCACGACGACGGGTTCGACTGGGAGGGTCTCGAAGAAGCTCCGATTGACGAAGACTTCGAAGACTCAAGCGATGGTGAGGAGGGTTATCCAAGACGGAAAGTTGTGCCTGCGAAGAGTCCACGCCAGAAAGAGAAACGCATGAGCGAGAAGCTGTACATTCAGATGGAGTACTGTGAGGGAAAGGCGCTGCGCGAGGTTATCGACAAAGGCTCGCTTTGGACGGAGCCAGACAAAATCTGGACACTTTTCCGCCAGATTCTCGAAGCCATCGTGTACATCCATCGCCAGGGAATCATCCATCGCGACATCAAGCCACCAAATATCTTCCTGGATGCCGAAGGGACCGTGAAGCTAGGTGATTTCGGGCTCGCAGTTCGCCCGCCAAGGATTCTCGACGACGAGTTTGGAGACGAACCCGCCAATGGCGACGATAGCACTCGTGGTGGTGGCAATGGTGGCATTAACAACCCGAATGGCACTTTCCTCTCTGAGTCAACAGGCTCGTCGGCCGCAGAGCTGTACGGTAAGCTCAAGATCGAGAACCTAGAGAGTACGCGTGTGACGCCACTCCCTCGCGCCCACCCTCAAGAGTACACGAGTTTCATGTCAGCGTCTGAGATGGAGAACTCCAACATCACCACTGGTGTCGGCACAGCTTTCTATCGAGCACCCGAGCAGGAGAAAGAAGGACAGCGGTACAACCAAAAAGCAGACATGTTCTCCTTGGGCATCCTGTTCTTTGAGATGTGGTCCCCGCCATTCACAACGCTCATGGAACGTGCTCAGGCCCTGACGGGGCTTCGAGAGAGACACGCGCTCCCACCAGAGTTTAGCGCGCCGGACTCCGTGAAAGAAATTGTCCTGTGGCTCTGCAACCCGAACCCAGCGCAGCGCCCGAATGCCGCTGAGTTACTGTCCAGCTCGCTCTTGCCACCAAAGATGGAAGTCGAAGGAACGTACCTGAAAGAGGCGCTGGAGATTCTTGCGAACCCCGAGGGCAAGTTCTTCGGACAGCTCATTGACGCGCTGCTCACGCAAAAGCCCGTGAACCACATCGACTACACGTACGACCATTTGGAGTCTGTGAAGATGCGCAGCTATATGATCGAGCTCCGCGCCAAGACGTACGTGAAGAACGTACTACAGGTGGGTTGAGCTGTTGGACATGTGACACTGTTTGTGATGATATTCTGATGTTTGTATGTGTGTTGTTTACACGTTTTGCAGAAAGTGTTTGAGCGCCATGGCGCCGTGGAGCACACGACCCCGTTGCTGATGCCGAGAGCGCAAGAGCACAACTACACCGGCATCCCGCTGACGACTCCACAGAGCACGTGTGGACTGCTCGACGGAGCCGGCGTCTCCGTGTCGCTCCCGTTTGATCTCACGGAGCGTCTCGCTCGTTTCGTTGCACGCCACAACATCACGCGACTGAAATGCTACCAGTTCGACCGCGTGTACCGTAAGAACATTGTCGGAGGCCACCCTCGTGAGCTGATGGAGTCGGATTTTGATACCATTTGGGACGACCGTGGTCCGTCCAGATTCCTCGAACTTGAAGGACTGGAAGTGGTTGCTGAGGTGATCGAAGCGCTTGCGTCGTCGCTCGGGTCGTACTACCTCAGGCTCAACGATGCTCGCATCTCACGAGGCGTGCTGGAGCTCTGTGATGTCCCACAGAGTGCTCGACGCGAGACTTTGAAGCTCTTTGCGAATGAGGTCTCGCTTCGAGTTCATGCAGGCGTGTCCTCGACGATTCCCCTCAACATGAAGCCCGGCCGCGCAAAGTTCATCACCAGGAAGCTGAAAGAGCACGGTGCTACCCAGGAGTCGATCGATGCGCTGAAACCATTCTTCCTGCTGCCTGAAGACTGTGTAACGTCGCTGGAGATCATTGAGCACGAGACTCAGAAGCTGTTTGCACGAAAGCTGGCGATGAACAAGGCAAATCTTGAGAAAGGAGGTGCGAGTGGGACTGGATCAGTGATCGCGACAGAGAGGAAGCAGTCGCAACGGCGAGAAACGCTCTTACGCCGTATGCTCAAGGACTGTGCGGAAGGAATCACAGCGCTGCGCCACTTGCTGGAAGGGATGGAGTTTCTTCGCATATCTGGACACGTGTGTACCAGAATTGATATTGGTCTGAGTCCACGTCCTGAACGGTACGCCTCTGGATTCATTTTCCAAGCTGTGCTCATGGGCAACGGTGGTGCGCCTTCTGTCGTGTCAGCTACAAAGGCAACTACGACGACGCAGGTTATCGCAGAAGGAGGGCGGTACGACACGCTGATCACGCGCTTCAAGCTACCGGCAGCGTACGTGAAGGCGTCGTCTGTGGCTGCAATGGGCGTGCGGTTCTCGATCGACAAGATCGTTTCGTGCGCTGTTGCGTCGATCACACCAGCGGCGATGGAGCCAAAATCAACGTGCACAGAGATCATTGGCGGTGCGCGTAAGATTCTGGTGTGTACAGCCGGGAAAGCGACGGACACGGTACTGTTGCGCATGCAAATCGCTCTGATGCTATGGGGTCACGGCATTGGTGCTGATTACCTGCACCCTGACCCGATGCACCTGGAAGATCTCGAGGACTACTGTATCCAGCAGGGCATCAACTGGATGGTGATCGTGCAGAAACACATGATGCGTGAGAAGAAGCAAGTCAAGGTGCGCTCGGTAAAGAACCCTTCGGAAGCCGACGTTGTCGTGAGCAGCTCCTCACTCGTCGATGTAATGGTCGAGCTGCTCGCCAGCACGAAAAGCAGCTTCAGTGACTCTGGTAATGGCCGAAACATGCATGCCCATCATGACGGGGATGGTGCTGGCGGAGCACACCAGCGAGGCGGACGCGAAGGCTCTGGTGGCGCGGGTTTCCAGCCGATCTTTGACGTGAAGATCGTCGACGGCAAGCACCACGTGAAGGACGGCAAGAACAAGAACAGCTCGTTGGACAGCCAGAAGATCACGCGCCGCGTGTCGAAGTGGATCACGTCGAGCTTCTCTTCACGCGGTGAGGAGGCGATGAAGGTCTTGTCGGTGGATTTGCCGTTTGCGATCGTGCGAGAACTCTCGTCTGCATTGATGGAGCACGGCGCAGATGGTCTCGAGAGTGTCGGTACAAACAACCCGCGATACCGAAAACAGCTTCGCTACACGACAGACGAGCTGCTCGCGCTCACACCCAGCGGCGGACGCGAGCGGTACGTGCTGCTGCACAGTCTCGTGGACGACCGCTACGACCTCATGTCCCTGGCGCAATCTTCAAAATCTGGCCGGAAACACCACGTCGCACTGAAGCGGAGCCCGTGATCACCACTTGTGGGCGCCAGGTAGTCTCCATGTATCAAATGAACAAGACGGAGAATGAACGTAACAGCTTTGTGTTCATTTCATACATTGTTCTGTACCAGTTGTTCTCCCACTCTGCGATTCGCTCGACACTGAAGGCGTCGAAGGTCGCGTGATATGGTAATCTCCTCCTTTGTCCTTGCAAAATTCAAACTCTATGCAGTCGTTACTGCGTCAAGGTCGCTCGTTTATGGCTCCTCGACGTCCAGGCCCATGCTGCGGAACCTGTGATTCAATCACACACACACAGAAGCAAGCCACACGTTAGACAATTACCTCATGATCAACACCCATAGAAGGTACGTGCTTACGTCTTGGCCTGCTTGGCGTAGATCGCCTCGACCTTCTGGCGGAACTCGTCGTTCTCCTGGACCGCCTTTTGCAGCGCGACCGTGAAGATCTCCTGGGTCACGCCGTGGGTCTTCATCAGCGCATTCGAGAGCTGCTCGACGTGCTCCAGGTACAGGTGCTGGAACTCCTCCATGGCCTGCTTGGCGTCCGTGATGCCCTCCGACTTGGCGTGCGCGAGCATGTCGCGCAGCGCCGTCTCCATACCGTTCACAAGCGACGAGAAGATCTCGAGCGTCAGCTCAGCGGTCAAGTGGTCGGGGATCTCCACTGGCTCGGGCGCTGGGAACACGCTGATTGGCGTCATGCGGACGGTTCACAAGAATGCAGTCAGACAAACAGCACCGTCACTGTCATCGATTATAATGCACGTATATAAGCGCACACTCACCCCTGCATCAGCTGCTGCAGCTCCTGCTGGAGCGCGAGGATCTCCGCGTCGTTCACAAACTTGTCGAACGCGATCTCGAGACTCTTGCGGCTCCACTGGCGCTTCGCGACCACCTACAGCACATTCAGTACACGTAACAACACCTTAGTGACGATACGATTCACAATTCAAGAGGCTCCAATTTCAGAACGCACCTCCTGCTCGAGCGCTTCCATCATCTGGAAGAGCTGCTGCATGAGCGCCTGCTTGAACTGCGCGTCGTCGAGTTCGATGTTGTTCGCCTGCATGTACGTGCGCATGGCGTTCTCGATCTCAGGGATTTGTTTCTGCGTCATTCACCGATAGTACACATCACGCGTAAGTCGACTTGTTCGCAACCATACAATAATAATAACCACAACGTCTCATCCACTCACGAACAACTCGTGGACGTTCGCGATGAGCTCCTTGAAGAACTTGGCGACGTCCTGCTGCGGGATCTCTTCGAAGGCCACCGGGTACTTCTTGTTTGACGACGCTGACGACGCGTCCCACCACATCTTACCGACACCGACGACCGCGCCGACGATCGCGACACCGGCGACGATGCCCGTGACATCGTTCGCGTAGTGCGCTGGTGTCGCGAAGGTCTGCTGCAACTGGCGCGACGCGGTGGTGGCGGCGAGCGACGACGCGCCACGACTGGCAGCCTGCGCCTCGAGCGCGGCGACGGCAGTATTGGCACTGCGGGCATTGAAGCGCAGAGCGCTCTGCTGTGTCGCGCGGCGGGTGATCGCTCCGAGGACCATTGTGATTGCTTGCGGCGGCGACGACGTGCTGGGCGTGCTTGAACAGGATCAAGGCCGAGAAAATGCTCGTACCAGTCAAAAGCGCTTGCACCCTAAAAGAGCAACAAGTTGTTGCAGCATGAGAGCAATTTGATGGCTGCGTATTTGATGACATATCTATGCTCAATCGTGTAAATTAAAAAAGATAACCTATGATAATTGAAAACAACATTTACTCTGAAGAGTGCCTGACACTATTGTGGGAAGATGCGGAAGATGCCAGCAAAAATTGGATAAAATATGCAGAACCAACTCGATCGATGCCGTGATGAGAATGCTGACGATGAAGTAAGCTGGACGCGAAAGAAATCCGCGACGATGGCTCTTGTATCTCTTCCATCCCACATCGCACAACGTTCTTCTCGAAATTCACGGACGAAATCTCCAGAACCACGGAAGAACGGAACGCCATCACTTGATAGAATGTAGATGGCTCCACCACAAACGATCAATCGATCACGCAGAAAGTATCTTTCTAGGTTCGTGTCAAGCCAACCAGACAAGAATCGACGCGCCTCTAACATGGATGGATTCAAGTAAAAGCGCAGCGATTTGCCATCCACGTATGCATCCAACGAAGGACACGTCACTTGGATATTTCATCGTACACGTGGATCCGCTGGACGATGGCATTCCACTCGGCCTCTGCCAGAGCCAGCGGTAATTGAGAAGTGAGCTCAGAAAGCGGTCACACGCCATCGCATCGAGCAAGTGTAGAAGTGGTCAAGCGAATCCATTTCGTCCTGAACTCGGATCTGACAAGCGTGCTGGCGTTATTGGATACCGACCCGCCCAGTCACTAATAGCAGCCAGCCAGCGTTTCTCAGGAGCAAAATCTCACTGTCAAGTTCTCTGAGACCAGCAACATGGGTGGTGCGTCGGCTGGATCTCTGCGGCTTCAACGTTCAGCTGGTGAACAAAACTAGCAAGACAACCAGCAGGTTTGCCGATTTACTGGTGAGTTCTTGCCCACGAATGGATTTCTCTCCTGATATCTGCTCTGTTTGGCTCGCTTCGCCTCCATTCCACCCATGTTACTCACGCTTTGCTTGCAAATGTGCTGCTCTCATCAACCGATTTCTACCGACCCACAAATAGGAGATTACTCACGCGGCCGCTGCACGCTTCTCTCGCAAGAGGGGAATCATCACACTCGCGAACAACAAATCACATCAATGAATATGGCCGACGGCAGTTTGTATTGTTACACAGAGATCATTGGCGTAAAAATATACGCGAGTTGACAGGCATCTTTACAGTCCAAAGTTTCACTAAAATTTGTTTCCCTGTGGCCTGTCGACCAGTAGAGTGCGGCCAGCGACTCGCACGCCGCGACAGCTCACGTACACAAACGAGTTCTCACCAAATGCACTCACTCTCTTCCCGTATGGGACCGTCGACCCAACCGGCTCGCGTGCGTGCATTGCGTGCAAGTGAGCAGATCAATTGATACGGAGCCGAAAGTCCAAAGCTCCAGGATCAAGATCACCAACCTCGCTGTGTACACCGCCAGCTGGTGTCCCAAACATAACGTTTCAACTCACAATAGCGCTGGCCGCTTGAACGTTCGTGCCAGCACTCATCCCTCACATACACACAACCAACAACCGATGCAAGTCGGGCTGTGCAAGTCCGCCCACCGCTTTGAACATCATCGAAACGCAACTTTTGGCGGAATGTACGGCGCAAAACGTCAAGATCGGGAGGTGGACGCTCTCCGAGTTGACAGATCGGCCACGGCGGCAGCTTCGCGGAATGCGCCGCAGACTCAGGAGTCCGGATTCCTCTGCAAGGATCTCCCTTTCTTCCGTTCGTGGTAAGCAGCTGCTTTTGAAGCAGTGTGTTGTGTATCCATAATTACTATCGCAGAGCGCTCAGGCAGCGCAGCTGGCAGTGGAGAAGTTGCCCACACAGGTGGCGGAACGCCACTCAGAGCGAGATCTTCGCGGCAACAGACTGCTCCAAACGACACCCGCTCTCCGGTTGAGCCAGCGAGCAAACCGGAGCCCGGCCTCCAGCACCACACATACAGGCTCTGTGTGTGCTTTTGCGTGCTAAGTGCTGCTGCGTTAGAAATGGAAATGCGCAGCTGCGCCGATGGGATCACCAATGCACACCATCAACATTCATCCATCCATCGGTCCATTTGTTCTTTGGGGCTGCTTGATCGAAAAAAGACTCGAAAAACGCTGTCATCAGGTGTTGTGGGACGCCAAAAGGTATCCTTTTGTGACGAGGACCGACTGCGGTTTTCTTCGAAGCTCGAAAGCGAACTGGCTCTCAGGTACCGTAGAGTGGCTCAGACAGTCAGTTATTAGTCAGACTTTGGACCACTGCTGCTGCTGCTCACTTGCATTTTGAGCACCACCAGCACCAAATTTTGCGCCCCAGCGTCATACTCAACAATGCGGCTCTCACGATGGCATCTGCCTTGGTATTAGGCTCTGGATCTATCGACCTCTCGCCCTACTCGATTGCTTCTCGGCCTTTCCTAGACCTGCCCTTCCCCTTTTATTCGCTTTTTGGCTCGTGGTTGCTATCGTAACTCCGTAGAGTGAAGACGAGCTGCTGAACTGTACTCTTGCAAACCAGCTGGTTTTCACTTTGCGTCGTCCTTCTTTTTTTGCACTTGGCATTTGTATGCTACGCGAGTATCCGGGCCTTCGCGTCAGCGCACCAGCTGTAAAAGCATAACCACACGGCATTATTGTACGGCGCTCACTTGCACTTGTTTGTAGTATGTCCGCCTGCTGTCAGCCAAACGACAGAGCGATTGAACTGCGCGAGTGTGGGCCTGTTTCACAACGATTGCGAGGGCGCGCGCGCTGCCCCAGTCATTACATAATTCAATTTGCGCACTCGCTGCAACTCGACCCGCCTTCGAGAACAGAAACTCGACCACCGCGTACAAGCAGTGTTCATTACGACGACGACCATCAGACAGGTAGCGAGAAAGACAAACGCCACGACGACGTCGCCTAACACCCACAGAAGATCCACCAGCAACATGTCGACCGGTCTCCACTCGGCGAGAGAAGAACTCGGGCTGCCGAACGTGGCCCCGCACATGAGCGCGCCCTCCAACTACCTCAACCTCGGTGGCCAGCACGACGGCAGCGGGCACCACTCGCTCCAGAAGCCGCTCGCGCTTAGCCCGCGCACCTTTGGCATGGACGACCTGCGCGACTTCTGCGGTCCGCTCGGCTCGTTCAAGACGGGCTTAACGCCGCGCGTGTTCAGCACGGGCCTCACGCCTCGCACGGGCTTCACGCCGCGCTTCACGACCGGTTTCACGCCGCGCATCAGCGTCACGGGCCTCGGCCAGAACCAGCAGCAGCACCAGCAGCAGCAGCAGAACGACACGAACACATTCTTCAGCCGCAACACGGGCTACTCGCCGCGCGCCTCAGATGCGCCACAAACCCAGAAGATCTCGCCAACGGGCTTCACGCCCAAGGACGTCTCGGGCATGAAAGCGCCGATGCGCTACCCTGGTGCGTTCAGCGTCGGCAGCAACAGTCCGCAGAAGATGAACCTGGGCCAGCCACAGCACACCCAGCAGATGCACCACTCGCAGATGCACCAGTACGGCCACCACTCGAACCACCACGAGTCGATGGCGCAGAACGAGATGGCGATGAACATGTCAATGTACGAGTACATGGGCCGCCCCACCATCCACCAGCCACAGCAGCACCACATGCAGGACTACCGCACATCTTCGTCCAAGGTCTCCCCAGTCTCGGAGAAGGAGTCGGACCAGGACGACCTCGACGAGCGCCGTCGCATGAAGAACCGCGAGCGCGTGCGCAAGTGCCGCAAGCGCAAGCAAGACCGCCTCAACTTCTTGGAAGACCGCACTGCGGAGCTCGAGAAGGAGAACCACCAGCTGAAGAACAAGATGGCGAGAAAGACGGTCGGCAGCAGCTCGGAGCCACTGAGCGAGGTACAGCTCAAGGAGCTGCGCAAGAAGCAGAACACGACGATCGCGTCCTACATCCGCGCGTACAACGAGGTCGAGGCCGGTGTCTTTGACGCCACTGCGCGCAACATCTGGACCGACAACGCCGAGATCGTGTACGGCAACAACGGCAGCGCCATCTACGGCGTCGACATGATCGTCGGCAACAAGCGCGCCAGCAGCTCCGTCTTCTCCATGTACAAGATCAAGCAGTACAACATCCAGTGGAAGCCGAACACGACCGACAAGTGCGCCGTGCACTGGGAGGTGGACGTCGCGCTTCGCGCTGAAGCGCCTCGCACCATCCCACTAACGGCGCCGTTCGCCGATCTGAGCTCTCACTTCGGCCCGAACGAGGTGCTGTCGTTCCGCATGACGTCGCACCTGACCTTCGACGAGGGCAAGATCGTGGAGGAGATCCGCCAGCTGAACCTCTCTCCGATCTCCGAGGCCGTCTTTACCAAGTACGCGCAGGACCCCAAGAAGGCTTCCGAGGTGCTGCGATGCCTCCTCGTGGCCGCGTAGAGCCCCACTACCATCCAACAGATAGACCACCCAACCCAGCCATACCCGGCTCCACCAAGTTATTAGTACGAGTCACCCGCCCATAGCACCAGGAAAGGAGGCCAGCATCTTATCATGCAGCTAGCTCCTTGTTGATTATACTCGATGTAAAATAATGTCCACACACTTTTGATTGATCCACCACCAATAGATTCGCATAAGGCTCTTCTTCTTGCTCTACTGACTCTTTTCGCCAGCGGCATTTACGGCACGGATAGAGAGGAGCCTGTCAGACAGTCTCCCGTCACCCATTCAGTGGCTGCCAGCAGCGCGAAAGAAATCCCAGAATCAATCACGAGCCGGGGTCATGATGCTCGACAGATCGGCAGATAGTGCACCGCCGTGCATTTCTTCTGTCCTTCCTTCCTTTCAGGGCACACGCGTGTCTTGGGTCGAAAGTGGGCTCTTATATTAATGGTATGGATCTATTGTGAAGCGCTTCACGCGGACTCGCCTCGACAAAAACAACTGCTTTCGCGTGCGGCTGTGTCATCTTCTTCTCTTTGTCATCGTCGTCGTACTGGTAATTGAAAGAAAAAATAAGCAAATGCGAGGCTTGCGCTCTACAGTCTTCGCGCGACGTCTGCAAAGCGCAATGACGAGATCAGAAGGAAAGCGAGAGCGAGAAGATACGATTAGTCTGAGCAGCTCCATAGCGACGACAAGACTGAGGACAAGCAAACAAACACACACACGCACGCACCGGCGAAGACCGTCTCGAGCGTCTGGATGTTGTTCGCCTCCAGGATCTCCTTTGGGATATCGCACATCTCGTTCAGTTGCTGTCGAGATCACACACACAACCAGTCACACAGAAGTGAAGAGGCGCTTGTTAGACAAGATACAGCAGCAATAGGCAGAACGCGTGTGCGGGAAGACTACGTCGCAGCAAAAAACCACACGCGCACGCATCAGGAGGACGACGCAAAACGCACCTCAATCTCCGCGAACGAGCCGATGTACTTGGTCTCCTCGGACGATTGGAGGAAGACCTGCGGATAGTTGGCGCGGATCTGACTCTTCTCGAAGTAAAAGTCACGCAGCTCCTTGTTCTCGTCGAGGCTGCAGTCGATCTCCTTGAACTCGATGCGCTTGCCGCGCAGGAGCTGCAGCAGCTGCGTCATCTGGTTCTTCTGGTCCGCGAGCGACACGACTGACGAGGTCAGTACCACGCAGATCGTCTGCAAAGGCAGGCAACGGCACGCAAGCAGTCGCATGGAAGCATGAAAGGAAAGAACGCTTTTTAGTATCACGGCCGTCGCGAGGCGTAGAGACGTTGGCACGCGTCCCGTAAGCAGTGACGACGCAAGAGACCGTGCGCTCGTGTATATAGAGAAGTGCCACGTACCGTCTTTGGGGCGCTCATGCTTCCGTCGAGTTGCGTGCTCTTACTCTTGCTGCTCAGCTTGGATGCGTGTGCTTCAAAAGCTTTGGCTTTCTGGGTTGTGTTTTGTGTGGGTGGGCTGTCTCGTGGCCAATGTTCAAATAAGCACCCAGAAGTAACGAAGTCATGCCCAAAACTAATTATTTAAGGTCATGGGTCATAGGATCTATGGGTAAGACCCAAAATGTACACCTGTGTCAAATATATTGGCTAAAAAAGCGAGGAACAATTTTAGGTTGTGATTTTTTTAGTGGCTGTCCAAAATTTACATGATTCCAAAACGCATAGTGAATGCAAGCTGTTTTGAGCCCATGTAAATTTTGGGCTGCCCTTGCATAATGACATTTTAAATCAGGCAAGGATTAAATTGGGTATTTGCCCGATTGGGGATACTTTCCTATGTTCTTGTTAAAACCGAAAGAAAGTTGAAGTGCGTGCAGGCGCATGAGTACGAAGAGAAACATACACCTGCTTCCTACATCCACCACGGTGGCGCGACGGCGCTCGATCCGCTGCAGCAGGACCGACTCGACCTCGAAGAAGTGGAAGAAGAGAAGCAGTGGCCCGATGCCAACTTCCTCACGGGCAACCCGCAGGTGCGCGTGACGACGGGCAAGCTGCGCTTCTACCGCCCCGACCAGCTACCTACCAGCAGCTGCCGCACGAGCGCAACACGCTGCTTTGCATCGTGACGGTGCCGTCGCACATGTCGCCAGTGGAGCTCCTGGAGTTCCTCGCGAGCTTCCGCAGCTACATGTCGTCGGTGCGCGTACTGCAAGACCCTGACCGGAGCAACTGCATGGCGCTGCTCCAGTTTGCGAACCAAGAGCGCGCAGACCAGTTCTTCATGGTACGTCCTTGCTCTTGCTGTGTTTGTCGTTCTTATTGTGTGTGTGTCGCTTGTTTTGTGGTGAGTGAGCACTAACCGATCGTGCCGCGTGAACCAGCTTTACCATCTCGTAGAGAACAACAACGCGGGGTCTTTCTGGCACTGGTGGCAAGTGGGCGAGCAGCGCAAGATCATGAATGAAACCTGTTCGAGAAAGTGCACTGCGTTTTGCGCTTTTGAACCCGTTTCAGTGACTGGCGCGAGAGCGCACATACAGGTCAGCAACAGCAGCCGCTCATTTTACAAAACCCTGGAGCCACCGAGCGAACGCGAGCGAAAACATGAGTCACCACCTCGCGCCACTCACCAGCTTCCTCGGGACCGCTGTCCGCCACCTCGCCCGTTATCTCTCAACTGCTGTCTGTTACCTCGTAAGCGCTGTCCGCCGCCTTAAGACCACTGTCCGGTACCTCGTGGATCCTGTCCACCTCGCGCCACTCGCTCGGTACTTCGTGAACGCTGTCCGCGACGACCTTCGCGATGTCTTCGTGGACAACCGCGTGGTGGCGTTCCTGGCGAATGCTGTGGCTGCACTACTGACGTGCGCATTCGTGGCCGCGTGTCTCGTCATCGATGGCATCGAGGGGTCAACTTCAGACACCACCACGAAGACCACGATCAAGATCTGCCAAATTCCCGACGCTGCCGTCAAATGTGCTGAGTTTCCAAGCCAGCACGCGTCGTCACTGTCCAGCACAGATCAAGAAGAGTACCGAGTAGTACAAGACCAGCACTGCACCTTCGACGACGAAGTGCCCCCAGAGAAGCGGCTACCGAGCCTAAGCGACCTCGCGTACCAGACTGTCAACATCTCGTTTACTGTGAAGATGTTGACACAGTGCGACAAGATGGCAAGCATCTTTATGAGCGACGACGAGTGCACGTCGGTCGCCAGGATCCTGAGTGCCGTGCACGCCCTCGACGCGCGTCTTTGCTTCCGCGCGTGGCTCGTGCCGTACGCGCGCCTGCTGCTCCAGCGCTTCGATACTGACGAGACACGCACGTTCGCGTACATTGTGGCGAACCCGCACCTATTTGCGAGTCTGCGAGCGAAGGACGAGCAAGAGCTCTGGTGCTGGACCAGGGCCTGCGCCGGCTGCAACAAGCCGCGCCATAAGTTCGACCAGCACGACGAAGAGATCCGCGCGACGTACATGTATGTCTGAGCAACTGCGAGATCCGCACTCTGCTTTGCCGTCAGTCAGTACGAACAGAGAGCCAAACAAGCGAATAACAACACAAGACGAGCTGATGTTGTTCATGTGAGTGGTGTGTATTGGTTGTTGCTGCTTCTGGCAAGCAACCCTACCCAGTCGTACGACTCTTACTGCTACTGTTGCTGCTACTGACTGGCCAGCGCTGCACTCCATCGATCGCGTCGCTTAGTGGAACTCGTACTCGTTGGTCCAGGCGTCCTCAACTGGCTCGCGCGCGTAATAATCATAGAGACTGTCGGCGTCGAGGCCGAGCATCGGCTGCTCCTTGTGGATGGCCATGGCCTCGACGAAGAGCTTGACGAGGCTAATGTTCGTGAGCAGCGGGATGGAGAAGTCCACGGCTGTTCGGCGAATGAGGTAGTTGTTCTTGACCTGCTTGCTCTCGCTGTTCGGCAGGTTCACGACCAGGTCGATCTTGCCGTCCTTGAGGTACTTGAGCACGTTCGCGTCGCTCTCGTCGTCCAGCGGGAAGTCGAGCTTCGTGGACGGGATGTCGTACTTCTTCAGGAACGCGTGCGTCTTGTCGGTCGTGTACAAGTTGTAGCCGAGCTCGTGCATCTTGTACGCCGCGTGCACAAAGTCCTCGGTGAAACCGTCCTGCATGGAGAGCAGGATGTTCTTCTCCGGCAGCTTAAAGTTGGAGGAGATGAGCGCCTTGAGGAACGCCTCGTGGTGGTTCTTGCCAAAGCACGCGACCTCGCCCGTGGACGCCATCTCAACGCCCAGCAGCGGGTCGGCGCCACCCAGGCGCGTGTACGAGAACATGGGCGACTTAATGCCCACGAAGTCCTGCGGCCGCTGCGGTCCGTAGAGCTCCGGCAGGTTGTCGTGCTCCGTCGACTCGCCGACCATCACCTTGGTCGCCGCGCGGATGAAGTCCGAGCCCGTGGTCTTGGACACAAACGGGAACGACCGCGACGCGCGCAGGTTGCACTCGATGATGCTCACGTCGGCACCCTTGGCCAGGAACTGCGCGTTGAATGGACCCGAGATGTTGAGCGCCTTGGCCACCTTCTCGGCGCACTTGCGGATCTGGTTCTGGTAGAACGCGCTGGCCTCGACCGGCGGCAGAATGAGCGTCGCGTCGCCCGAGTGCACGCCGGCGTTCTCCACGTGCTCCGAGATCGCGGCCGCAATCACAATACCGTCCTTGGCCACGGCGTCCAGCTCGAGCTCCTTGGCGCCCTCGACGAACTTGGTGATCACCACCGGGTGCTCCGGGGACACGTCCACGGCCTCGCCCAGCACGCGCTCGAGGTCGTCGCCGTTGTACACGACGTTCATGGCCGCGCCACTAAGCACGTACGACGGGCGCACGAGGCACGGGTAGCCCACACGCGAGGCGAACTCGCGGGCCGCGCTCATGCTCGTGAGCTCCTTCCACTCAGGCTGGCGCACGCCGGCCTCGTCCATGAGCTTGGAGAACTTGAAGCGGTCCTCGGCGCTGTCAATCATCAACGGGTGCGTGCCCAGGATCTTCACGCCGGCCTTGTGCAGCGGCAGCGCGAGGTTGTTCGGAATCTGGCCACCCACGGACACCACGACACCACGCGGCGACTCGCGGTCGTACACATCCATCACGCGTTCCTTCGAGAGCTCCTCAAAGTAGAGCTGGTCGCACTCGTCGTAGTCCGTGCTCACGGTCTCCGGGTTGTAGTTGACCATCACGGCGCGGTGGCCGAGCTTGCGCAGCGTGCGAATGCAGCTTACGGCGCACCAGTCGAACTCGACGCTGCTGCCAATGCGGTACGCACCGCTGCCGAGCACCATCACGCCCTGGTTCGGGTCCTGCGCCGCAATGTCGTGCTCGTCGCCGTTGTACGTCATGTAGAGGTAGTTCGTCTGCGCTGGGTACTCGGCCGCGAGCGTGTCGATCTGCTTCACGCTCGGCTCGATGCCCACGCTCTTGCGCTTCGCGCGCACGGCGTCATCCGTGCACTTGAACATGCGCGCCAGCTGGCGGTCCGAGAAGCCGAGCTTCTTGGCCTCGAGCAGCTCCTCGCGGCTCACGGCATCCACGGACTTGCCCTGCAGGTTCACATCGCAGTCGGCAATGCCCTGCAGGCGGCTGAGGAACCACGTGTCGATCTTGGTGATCTCGTGCACCTCGTCGATCGTGAGGATACCTTCGCGCAAGGCAGTGGCGATCTGGTAGATGCGACGGTCCGTCGGCTTGCCGAGCGCCTTGATGAGCTCCTCCTTGTTGAGTTGCTGGAAGCGTGGCTCAAAGCCCTCGACCGACGGCTCGACCATACGCAGCGCCTTCTGGATCGCCTCTTCAAAGTTGCGCGCGATGGACATCACTTCACCGACACTCTTCATGGACGAACCGATCTCCGTGCTCACGTGCTCGAACTTGGCCAGGTCCCAGCGCGGGATCTTGGCCACGCAGTAGTCGAGCGACGGCTCAAAGCACGCGGTCGTGCTCTTCGTGACCGAGTTCTTGAGCTCCGGCAGGTTGATGCCGAGCGCGAGCTTGGCCGCGACGAACGCCAGCGGGTAGCCCGTAGCCTTGGACGCGAGCGCGCTCGAGCGCGACAGACGCGCGTTCACCTCAATGATGCAGTACTCCTCCGACTCTGGGTTGAGCGCGTACTGGATGTTGCACTCGCCCACGATGCCGAGGTGGCGCACGACCTTGAGCGCTGTCTCGCGGAGCATGTGGTACTCACTGTTCGAGAGCGTCTGCGACGGCGCAATGACGATCGAGTCGCCCGTGTGGATGCCCAGTGGGTCGAAGTTCTCCATGTTGCAGACTGTGAGGCAGTTGTTCGCCGCGTCACGCACGACCTCGTACTCGACCTCCTTCCAGCCCTTCATCGAGCGCTCGACGAGGATCTGCGGACTGCCGGCGAAGGCCTTCTTGGCCATCGAACGGAGCTCCTCTTCGTCTTCGCAGATGCCCGAGCCGAGACCGCCAAGCGCGAACGCCGAACGGATCATGACTGGGAAATTAATGTCGTAGGCCGCCTTGACGGCGTCCTCGATCGTGTTGACCGCGAAACTCTTCGCCACCTTCTCATTGATCTCCTTGAGCTTCATGTTGAACAGGTCGCGGTCCTCCGTCGCATTGATCACGTCGATCTGCGTGCCGAGCACCTGCACGCCGTACTTCTCGAGTACGCCGCGCTTGTGGAGCTCCACGCCGCAGTTGAGCGCCGTCTGGCCGCCCATGGAGATCAGGATGCCGTCCGGGCGCTCGCGCTTAATCACCATCTCGACAAAGTCCGGGTTCACCGGCAGGTAGTACACGTTGCTGGCCTGCGCTTCGCTCGAGCGGTCGATGTTCGTCTGCACGGACGCGATGTTCGGGTTGATCAAGATCGTCTCAATGTCCTCCTCCTTGAGCGCCTTGATCGCCTGCGAGCCCGAGTAGTCGAACTCGCCGGCCTGGCCAATCGAGAGACCGCCCGAGCCGAGCACGAGCACCTTCTTCACCTGCGGGCGCTCGATAATCGGGCGCTGCACGAGGCTCGTGATCGGGCCCTTCTCCTTGGCGCGCACGGCGTCCAGGAAGATGTCGAAGAGGAATTCCGTGTCGGTCGGACCGCCCTTGTGCTCCGGGTGGAACTGCGCCGTGAAGTACGGCTTGGACTTGTGGATGATACCCTCATTCGAGCCGTCGTTGCTGTTCACGAAGAGCTCCTCCCACTCACTCGGCAGCGTCTTGCCGTCCACAGCGTAGCCGTGGTTCTGCGCCGTGATGTAGCTCTGGCCGGTCTTCAGGTTGTTCACCGGCTGGTTCTGGCCACGGTTGCCAAACGGCAGCTTGTACGTGTTGGCGCCGGCCGCGCGGCCGAGCAGCTGGTTGCCCAGGCAGATACCGAAGATTGGCTTGACGCTGTCGCCCTGGAGCTCCAGGGCGCGCTGCAGTTGCTTCGTCGTCTCCTCCATGATCGCCGGGTCACCAGGACCGTTACTGATGAAGAGACCGTCGTACCAGCCGATCTCCTTGGAGATGTCATGGTTCCACGGCACGAGCTTCACCTCCGCGCCACGCGTCACGAGCGAGCGGATGATGTTGTACTTGATGCCGCAGTCGACCGCGAGGATCTTGAGCGGGTTACCCTTGCCAAAGATACGCACTTCCTTCGTCGACACCTGCGCCGCGAGGTTCTGCACGTTCGGGTCAATGAACGCAGGCGTGTCGCTGCCTTCGATGATGATACGTCCAGACATGGCACCCTTCGAGCGGATCTTCTTGGTGATCGCGCGCGTGTCGAGACCAGCGATACCCGGGATGCCTTCGCGCTCGAGCCACTGCGAGAGCGACGACGCGGCGTTCCAGTGGCTGTGGTGGTTCGAGTAGTCCTGCACGATCATACCCGCGGCGTGGATGCGGTCCGACTCAATGAACTTGTTGAGCCCGAACTCGTCGAGCGTCTTCGTGCATGGGACACCGTAGTTCCCGATCATTGGGAACGTCATGTTGAGGATCTGGCCCTTGAACGACGGGTCCGTGAGTGCCTCAGGGTAGCCGACCATGCCGGTTGTGAAGACCACTTCACCGGACGTGGACTTGTTGGCGCCGAACGAGTAGCCGTGGAAGCGCGAGCCATCCTCGAACTCGAGCACGGCGGGCGTCGTGAACTTGGGTGCGTTGCGGCGGTCCACCTTGGTGCGCGCCGACACGAGCAGCTTGCTGCCGCTGGCCTTGTAGAGCGGCACGCGCTTGTTGACCGAGCGCTGCAATCGGAGCATCCTCGTCTACGCACGTGCGTGTGTGTGTGTGCGGTGGCGGCTGTGGAGGACGGTCTCGATGGAGAGAGGAGGGCGGTCGTGAGCTCGGCGTCGCCAGTTCCAAAGTGAAATCTTTCCTTTGCGCCACCAGCATTCGCGAGCAGCTCCGTGCTTTTGCGTGGCTGGTGCATTTTAACAACAGTGCAAACAAGCAAACCCCTGCAAGATATCAATCATTCCCAAGCACCGTTTGCACAATACAACATATTGAATAGTGGCCCTTTGCATTCCTTACAAATCGCAAGCTGCGGAATCTTCCAGCCTGACTTATGCGCATAAGCTCAGCATAATAAATTCACACAGCTTTCACGATTCAAAAGAAAGAAGAAGGGGATGGGCACTTTGCTCGTATTTTTTTCTTGTGGTGGCCAGCTTTTTGTGGAATTCTGAAGTTCGAGCCAGCGATAAGGACAGCTCTTCGTGTGAAATGAAAGATGGCGGGTATTCAGAAGGACACGAAAGTACGCTTGGCACCATTTTGGCATTGTCTTGATGCACAGCAAGTGATGGTGGCAATACATTAGCAGCATGAGCGCTCTTCGACATTGCTCATCGCATGCATTACCATGGAATTCTTGGAGCTCTTGGGCGATGGTATGGACTATGAATGACAGGCGACCAACACGTCAGGTGATCCCGTGACTGTCTCTTCTCTTGCCCGGTGGTGTGCCTTGCGTTTGGTGGGTTTGCTCATGACACGACGAGATTTGCTGCTGCCGTGTGTGCGAGTTGACTGGTGCGCACTGCAGGTGTCATGTGTTCCCATGAGCCAACTCAACTGATGAGCCGCCCAGCAGCTGGTGAGTAGAGAGGCTATGTGCAGCCATCATGAGCCTATGGCCGCATGGATTTGCTGGAGGCTGCTGGTAATAGAGCAGCCAGCCGAAAAAGCTGGTGCACGGGTGAATCACCGAGCGCGCGATGACAGATCCGCACGCATGCATGGCCGGCCGGACCTCTGCACCGTGTCCACACCCGCCAGGAGAATTTTATCATGGCCCGTCATGATCCGGACACCTGGGCGTAAATCAGACGCCCGCGCCGTCGTGGCCAGTCGTTTTGAGCTCGGCGTGAGAAAATACCCAGAGACACGGTCACGGATGGGATGGAGGACGGCCAACCGACCGGGCAAACGACGACTTGAGCGAAGCAATCGACTCTCTTCCTTCACAACGGTTGGAGTGAAGCGCTGCGGCGCATCCCGTCGCTCACGCGTGCGTGCGCTGCCTCTCTCAAATGCTCATACTGGCGCATGGGCACCCAAGTATTTTCAAAGTTCGCGCCAAACGCCAGTGTATTTTCTCTTTCGTTTAGCATCGAGATCCATTGTGTAAAGTGCGCAGTTGACTCGCATCCGTCACACTTAGACGAGAAACACTGTCACCACTTGGATTATGATAAATAAAAAGGTTTTAAGGATTTTGAGAAAGGAAACGGAGGGAGCGTAGCCGAAGCAGACATGGTGTGGGGAGCCCAACGAAGCGGCGCTCCCGAGCGCAGCGAGAGAGGGCGGGCTCCGTGATCTGCGTAGGCAGACCCAGCGACCACATTTTACTGCGCGGTCCAAGCATATACACACCAGATCTTAATTTCTTTTTCCCGAGCCGCGAAGCGTCGAAAAAGATAAATCAGCAATAAAAAGGGTTTTGTCAGTCAAAGCACCTTAGAAGTAAAACAGCTGTTTTGTCTAATCGTTTAAACTTAGTGTTTGTATAAAAGTGCTCCCACAAGACGTATCACTATACCTCGTTTATGCAATTTCGGGTGGCAGCAGAGACTATCCACTTTAACGGGTTGAATGCACAGTTGCACTCGATCTTCGACACTTGCGCAAACAGCCTTCAACTTACAGTACAGTCGTGCCTCTCATTAGTGACCTGACGAAAATTGCTAATTTCATCACTAATAGAGATTTTTTATTTTGAAAAGTATTACTGGAGACAGTAAAATTTGATTTGGTTTGCATTACACAGCCAGCTGCCGGATGGAAGGAACACTGTGGCGGATTTTTTCCTTGATTTGGACAAGTTCATCGAAATCTTCATCAATAATCCCTGTATGCCACCAGCAATTGGCAATGGTACTCTTTGTAACCGACTCTCATGCTTCCTGTGCCCATCGCATTGCAACAAGTATGTCTACGTGAAATAAGAACTCAAAGTCCCTATCCACATTCTCTTTAACTAGAACAGCAGAGCACTCCACCATGACGTCAAATGCGTCGACGTAGTGGCGGCTTTTGAGGCGATTAACTTGGGTTTTGAATGACCTGACGATACCTGCGTCTTGGAGATGAAGATGGACGGTTGTGTTTGGTGGTAGCATGAGTACTTGGACGTTGGAGAGCTGCTCGTCGCTTCGGTGGCAGGACGCATTGCCCAGTAGAAGTAGCACGTGGCGGCCGTCGCTCCGCATGGTTTCATTGAACTTGATCAACCAAGTGTGAAAGAGCTGGGTATTCATCCACCCATTCGGAGCGTTCGCGTAGTCAACGCCAAGATCTTCGCCTGTTTTGCCTTTGAAGCGCCGCGGCTGACGAGCGGTCCCGACGAAAAGCAAAGGAAGCTTCAACGAGCTGTCAGCGTTGCTTGCGACGGCAACAATCAGACGATTTTTTTGTGTTTTTGCGCCCGGAAATGCTGTTCTTGGTGGCAGACGTGGTGGGGACAATGCAGCAGAAAAAAACAGTTTCGTCCATGCTAAACGTGTCTTTCTTTTCATACCCCGTTATCACGCTCTGCGGAGCAAAGCACCCACGATCGACAGCTTCGGCGTCGGCAGACGCTCCTTCTCCATGCAGTCGGCGCGACTTGAGTTCACTACGGATCAGAAACGTCTGCAGTCATTCATTTAAGAAGGACAGCTACAAAAGTGTGCTTCTGGCCGTTGTGCTGGCGCCCTTGGCGATGTCGTCACGAATCTTCCTTGCTTTTTCGTGGATCGTAGCGTAGGTAACGATCGGCACCATTGCCGTCTTGCATCGAGTGATCCACTGCACCAACTTGCGCTCTTGTCGTGGGACAGGCGACACGGTGGTTTGTCTTCGTCTCCGTGTTTCTCGCGTCGTCGTCACCCGAGCTCTTAAACAGAGCGACGAGGGTCGAGTGCGCCGACGGATGCCGCAGCTAAAAGGTGGTGACGGCCCACTTGCACAGCACCCGCAGCGACTTCTTGGGGTGCTCTTGGTGGTGCACGCGCAGCTGTTGCTTCTGTCCGCGCGTTAGCCAAACGCGTGTCGTCGTTTTTGCCATCTTGTGTGTTTGGCGCTCTTCTCTGCGTTTTGACTGTGATTTGCGCGTCAAAAGTGAATGATCACAATAAACAGTTTTTCAAAATATCGCGATCAAATAATACAGATATTACATTTAAGTGATTGTCACTAATAAGAGGTATGACTGTACCCATAAAGTGCGTATGTCGACTAGCGCGCTAACGAAAGACGAACCTTATCAAGATCAGAGGTGCTGAAAGTCACCTCACATGAAGGTTTATCACCACAATACCTCTTCCAAATGAATACACTCATGCTCTTTTTCTGGTGGCAGATCACCATCGCGCCTTCATTTCCGTCCTTCGCCCGCCCCGAGCACGCGCGTCCTTCCTCCTTTCTCACACACACACACACACCCCACTGGTAGCATGCTGCAGCGCGTGCTCCGACTCCCCGCGCACAAGGCGCTGCGCGCGCAGCTCTCTGCGAACCGCGCCCGTGTAGTGGCCGTGAATGCGGCGACGTTGCTCGAGCCTGCGTCATGCCGCGGCTTTGCGACGGTGCAGAAGACCACGTCCACCAAGGACGTGACCACGCGCTTGATGCAGATCGTGTCCTCGGAGAGACACATCCAGGAGTACACCAAGGTGTACGGCACCCCGGGCGTCACTCGCACGACCGTGATCAAGATCGGCGGTGAAGTGATCGAGAACGAGCTCGACACGCTCGTCAACTCGCTCATCTTCCTCAAGGAAGCGGGCTTGTTCCCGATCCTGGTGCATGGTGCCGGCCCGCAGATGAACGCGGAGCTCGAGAAGGCCGGTATTGAGCCGCAGTACGTCAAGGGCAACCGCGTGACCGACAAGGACACACTCGCGATCGCCAAGAAGATCTTCCTCAAGGCGAACCGCAAGATCGTGGACGCGCTGGTCGCTGCTGGTGCGCCTGCGCGTCCGATCACCACGGGTGTCTTTGAGGCCAAGCTCAAGGACCTCTCCGTGTACGGCTACGTGGGCGAAGTCTCGCAGATTTACAGTGAGGGCGTCGAGTCGGCGATCGTGAACGGCCAGATCCCAGTACTCTCGTGCCTGGGCGAGAGTGCGGACGGTCAGACGCTCAACATCAATGCTGATGTCGCCGCCCGCGAGCTCGCGCTCAGCGTGCAGCCGTACAAGACCATTTTCATCAACGCCAAGGGCGGCTGGATCGAGGACGACGGCACGAAGCTCAAGGAAATCGACATGTCGAAGCAGTACGAGAGCATGGCGGCGCGAGACTACACGGGTCGACAGGGCACGCTGCTCAAGCTCAACGAGATCAACGCGCTCCTGCAGGGCCTCCCGTCATCGTCGTCGGTGGCGCTTACGTCCGCGTCGGCGCTCTCGCGTGAGATCCTCAGTAGCTGCAGCACGGGCACGGTGTGCATCCGCGGCGACAAGCCGCAGCAGTCGGTCAACGCGGCCGCTGGCATTGCCCACACGCCAACGAAGCGCCGCGTCGGTCTGCTTGGCGCGCGTGGCTACGTCGGTCGCGAAGTGCTTCGCCTGATCGGCCAGCACCCAGAGCTTGAACTGGTCTGCGCCAGCTCGCGCGCACTCGTAGGCCAGAAGGTCGTGGAGCTCGCGAACGCACCGCCGCTCAACCCGCACACGAACCTGCCTGCCGCACCGATCGGCAGTAGCTCGACGCGCCTGAACATCTCGGACGAGCTCGAGTTCTGCGACCTGGGGCTCGACCAGATCCCGCACTCGCCGTTCGCCGACAGCGTCGACGTGTGGATCCTCGCGCTGCCGAACGGCCACTGCGAGAAGTACGCGACGGTGCTGGACGCGCTCAAGCGCAAGGACAAGATCATCATCGACCTGAGCGCGGACCAGCGCTTCAACGCCAACTGGGTCTACGGTCTCCCAGAAGCCCCTGGCGGCCGCACACGCCTGCAGAGCGCCACGCACATCGCCAACCCTGGCTGCTACGCGACTGGCACGCAGCTGGGTCTGCTGCCGCTGCTCGGCGGCAAGCCTGAGATCAGCGAGAGCCTGATTGACACGAGCATCCCGCCACACGTATTCGGCGTCTCTGGGTACAGCGGCGCTGGCACGGGCCTCTCGAACGCCAACAACCCGAAGATGCTCGCGGACAACATCATGGCGTACAAGTCGGTGAACCACATCCACGAGCACGAGGTGAGCCACCAGCTGGGCACGCCCGTGCGCTTCATGCCTCACGTGGCGCCGTTCTTCCAGGGCATCCACCTCACGCTCTCGGCGCAGCTCAAGGACGCGACGCTCACGGACAAGCGCATCGAGGAGCTCTACCAGGAGTTCTACGCGCAGGAGGCGCTCGTGAACGTGACGCCGGCGATCCCGTTCGTCAAGGACAACGCGCACGCGCACCACGCGACCGTGGGCGGCTTCCAGATCGACCCGGCCACGGGCCGCCTGGTCGTCGTGGTCACGATCGATAATTTACTCAAGGGCGCGGCGACGCAGGCTGTGCAGAACATTAACCTCGCGATTGGCATCGACGAGTACGCGGGCATCAAGCAGCAGTAAGAAGCTCGAAGGCTGGAGAATGCCGAGGAGCGGCGCGCGTTGAGCTGTGTGCTGCGTGATTCATTACTTCTTGGCACCAAAAGTTAGATAGATCTAAGTTCAAAAAGAAAAAAAAGCACGAACCGATGTTACCTGTGTGCTGTGAGAGAGAGCGATTGTGAGCGCTCTTTAGCTGCCGAAGAGCTCAGACGTGCATGTAGCGCCCGCAAATCTCGTCGTTGAGAGTATCAAACTTGTGCTTTGGCTTGTTGCAGTCGGCCCTGGTCCAACACCAGATACTAGACACCAGAGCTCACTCTCGTCCGTCGCTCGCAGATTCGCGTGCCAGTGCGGGTGGGTGGCGACGTAGGCGAACATGCGCGTTTCGTCGAAGCGCTCGAGCAGCAGGCGTGCGTACGGCACGAGCCACTGGCGCAAGCTGATGCGCTCATCAATGCGGTGGAGACCTCTAGGGATCTTGATGACCGACAGGCGTCTGGTCATTGGCGAAGATGCTTTACTTGGAAGCTGCGGGAGCTCTTCACGGGTGGGATCTTGAGCGTCTTCTTGCTTTCGAATGGCGTCGGTGGCAGGTGTTGGTTCTCGGCTCTAGAGCTTACTGTCTTCGGTGTCTGCACCATCTTGTCGATACGAGTATCTGTCGCAGTGGATCTCTTGAAATGGGTACCCATAGATCTTGGAGGGCAGCAAAAGAGAACACTCTATTAGCTTTCAACACATACTATCAACGTAGCAAGCGCACCGCAGTCAAAGAAGAAGACATCGCGCGCTCTCTCGGTGTGTTCAACGTGAGCTTGCTGCATTGCTGTTGGAACAACTTAGTACTGTAAGATCGGGTCGCCGATGCGCTCGATCATCGGCACTGTGCACTTGAGGTCGAACACTTTGCTGAGCACGACCTTAAAGAGCTTTTGCACGTTGATCGAGTGCGACGCCGACGTGAAGATGAGCGGCGCTTTCATGGCCTTGGCGAACTTGCGCGCCTGTTGTGGACGCAACGGATCCAATCAACACCGTCGGTAACGGGTCAGTTGTGCCGTGCAACACGCCGCAGCTACACCAATAGAAACAAACTCACCTGTTTGGTAATGTCTTCCTGCTCCTCCATTGAGAAGTTCGTGAAGTGGTCGTACTTCATGCCGATTAGGAACGGGAACGCGTTCTGTGGTGTGAGTCAAGTCACAGAAAAGAGAGCGCAGACGGCATCAGAGACCGCAGGCAGAGAGAGAGAGATCGACGCGTATGAAGGAGGCGCTCGCACCTTGTTGATGGAGCGTACTTGGCGATACCACTCCTTGACGCTCGTGAGCGTCGCCTTCCGCGACAGGTCAAACATGAACAAGATCGCGACCGCGTCGTTGCACACGAGCGGCAGCATGCTGATGAACTCGCGGTGGCCTACAATGCCGCAAGGCAGACCAGCATTCATCCATGAATCACGACGATGACGATGTAGAGTATGCGCACAGTACTATCACCACAACGGCGCCCTTCGCTTACCACCCAGGTCCCAGATGCTGAATGTGATCTCGGTGTTGCGCAGCGCGATCGTCTTCTCCATGAAGTTCACGCCTGGATTGCGGCACGATCAACAGCGTGTCAGCAGTGGCTACAATACGCATACAGCATCGCGGTGTCCGTACCGAGCGTGTGGATGTAATCCTCGTCGAACTTGCCCTCGACGTACTTGACCATGAGGCTCGTCTTGCCGACCTGCGCGTCGCCGACCATGCCGACCTTCACGACCACATTATTGCGCCCGCCGCTCCCGACGTTCGGGCCCGGCGCATCCAAGCTCCGCTGTGGGTTCTCCACGCGCGAGCGCTCGCGGTCCTCGCCGCCGCTGGCGTTACGCGCGCTGCTCGCGTTCATCGTCGCCTTCCGCCAATTTCTGGCGAGATCGCTTGTCGATTTGTTACGCGGCGTGTAACATCAAACTTCGACTTTGCTGTTGCTTGAGCGACTCGAGAACACGTAGTGGCGTAGAACGGTACGGCAACTTCGACAACATTAAACTCAGCTCACTTGCTTTCACTATGCCTTCGTCTATTGTCCCGTCGGACACGAGAAATAGACGAAGACATAGTGAAAGCAAGTGAGCTGACTATTGTGCGCGACGGTACGACTCGAGAATGTGGGCTACGGTACTACTGCTGTGTGCTACGGTACTACGATAGGTCAACTGAAATTTGGCCTACAATTGTGTTCATACCCTACGGGTTCATCCTTTGGTTGAAAGCCCTGTGCCAAGTGCATCGCCCGACGGCCATGCGCTTCGCAAGACAAGTACGACAACAAAGGCAAGCTATCGTTGACATACGTGCGCTCGGGATCTACTTTTTAGTTGCATCGCTTAGCTCTACATGCGCGCTCTTGAGCCACTCGTCGACGCCGTGGGCAAACAGCGTGCGCACGTATGCGTGCTTCTCGTTGGCACTCATCGTCAGCAGGGCCCGCTCCTCCGCCGTACGCTTGGCGCCACTCGTCTTCTTGTCCTCGTTTGCAGTCGTCAGCTGCATGTACGCGTCCGCAAACGCGGCTTCAAGAGGCGCTTGGCGCAGCAGTTGGTCCTGGAAGTGCCGCCAGCGGGTGAACGCGGCGATCACGTACGCGTCCGCGACATCAAATGCGGCCTCGGAGAAGCTGCCATTGCGCGTCTTGTCGAACAGACTCCCCGTACTGCTGTTGCTGATGTGATTACTATCTGCAAAAAGCTGCGGCTCCTGCTGCTGCACAAATGCCATAACCTGCTCCTTGATGTCCGAGTCGCCCTTGGCACCCGCTTTCTTCATCTTGCTCGCCGCGATTCCCAGGAACGCGCGCGCGGCGCTCGGATGCGTGTGGGTTGGCGCCGCGCCAACACCATGCGCACTGAACCGCTGCCAACATGTGTACGAGACGATACCGTTGAGCTGCGCGAGCTGGAAGATGCCCTTGTTGTGGAAGCGACCGAAGCGGTACATGCGCATGAAATCCTCGATGCCCACGTGCCACGACACCTGCTGCTCAATTCCACCACCCTCTTTGATAACGCAGCTGTGTACACCCTCTAGCGCAGTGTCGATCGCATGCGCGATGCCGAGAATGTCCGAGCTCTGGATGTGCGCGGTGGAGACGTGGCCCCACTGGCAGAGGCGGCCATGTTCCGTGAGCACCGCGAAGCCCGTACTGTTGGTGTTGATGTCGAGTCCCAGCACCCGCAGCGGTGGGGAGTCGCGTATGAGCGCGCGCGTCGTCTGCGCAACGTCACTGGCGTGCAGCGCTGCGAGCACGCGCTTCGTGTTGCGACGCAGTGCAGGCATCGTCGCCGTCTTGGCCATCTTTTTCGATTGCCTGCGCTTTTCGGCTCGTTCTGATACGTCTGTGAGTATAAGACAACATGGGGCTTAATTTTTGTGGAAGGGTTTAAAAGAAGCTGTCTGGTTAGTGTCTGCCACGCCAGCAGCGGCAAACTCCACAAGATCCCCACAAACGATCTCGCTGTCTAACGATGAAGTCTCCCAAGCGCAAACGCCCTCCAGACGACTCGGACTTTGAAGACGTCGCGCACGATGCTAACGTGGTCGCACTACAAGTTCAAGATGCTGCTTGATTACAAGATGAAGCGATCCGGTGGGAAGATGGTCAAGTGTGAAGAACACTACACGACGAAGACGTGCTCTCGTTGCGGGAGAATCAACCGCAACATCACGCACGAGAAG